>QYTT01076845.1:0-12072 GCA_006980735.1 Dasypogon diadema | reverse complement strand
TAAATCAGCAGAATCAATATGACTGTGAAGGATCTTATAGAGAAATATTTCATCGAGATAAGCTCGACGGGCTTCCAATGTTATCATAGAAAGTCTCGACTTCAATAACAAAAATCGGGTAAATTTACGCTGAATCGCTTCTAATTATTATGTATACTAATAATTATGTATACTGTGTAGAACGGATTTCATACAGGGGACCCACAATCCCTTACCGATCTAACCAAAGACTAAAATAAAATTGTGTGCGACCGACTTTGTTTAAAAAGTCTGGAACTTCTGATAAGCAAACCAAGATTTTTGAAAGCTTTACCATAAATTAGGTTAATATGGACGTCAAAGAGAAGAGAAATGAGCCGGGATCCTTTATTTCATATATAAGTTCAATATTGACGTTGGTCAAAATAAATATATAATTTATAACGTTACGGTTTGTACTAAAAGTCATTATCCTACACTTTCCTACATTCAAATTCAAAAAATTTTCTACACACCATGAAAGGAAATTATTACCATTCTTTTGTAATGAGATATAGTCTAATATGTTATTAGTTATTTTATATTTCTTTGCGTCGCTGACGTATATCACGCATTTGGATTGCAATATATCTGACAGATCATTGACATATATTAAGAACAATAGCGGACCCAGTATCGTGCCCTGAGGTACGATATACACGACCTAATGGAAAACTGCAACTTACGCACGTTGGCGTTTTCAACCCCATTAAAAACACGTAACGCAGGAGTAAACAGGCGGTTAAAGGAGAGTTCAAGGACATAATTTACAAGCAGGCTTCATGTGTCTGAGAAGTACATTTAAAAGCCCTAACACCTTCCAACATTTATGGCGAAATATTTCCGAACGACAGAAATGTGTTTGCAGGTGTAGGTTTTTTTCCAAGTGAAATTAATTATAGGGCACTGACAATAATGTACTCTAATTAATTTAAAATCTTTTGCTGGCTCGTTAGTTCTATACGAGGAGAAGAAAATCAGACGTGACCAATTGCATTAAGAAACATTTTTTGATGAACTGGAGAAAAATTTAATGCCAAAAACATCAATATATGCAAAACTCCTTTTTTTCCAGACACTTATTTTTTATATAATATCTTGGGACTGGACAAAGGAAATTAAACTTACATGGTCAAATCATGGACAGTCGATTCATGAATGAAAAATGGGAAATTTGTAACCTGGGGGTGCTGCCTAAGAAGAAGCTCAATTTATTTTCCTTCTTTTTCTTTTTTTCGAAGGATGGACAAATAAATTTAATGGCTGGACAAATATGGACAAACAGTGGGCAATCGTTTGTAATTATAAAAACTGAAAAATTTTTTATAGGAGTGTAAACTTCATAGTTCATTGAGCTTATGGGCAATCGATTCATGCATGAAAAGTGACAAATTCTTAACTTGCGGGTGCTAGCGAAGAAATAACTCATCTTATTTTTTTAAATCTTTTTTTCCAAAGAGTGGATAAATAAATTTAATGGTTGGATAAATGTGGACAAACAGTGCCCAATCCATTGCAATTATAAAAATTCTAAAATTTGTATTTAGGGATGCCAACTTCACACAGCTTGGAGTTTAACCTGGACAATAACAAAATCTTTTACCAACTAAAGTTTTAGAAAAAAAGAGAAGAATCCAAGTTAAGAGTAAGTTTTCTAAGAGAAAATTAATTATTCATTCCCAATGCCAAATATCCTGGATCTTTTCATTGTTCTATTCAATCAGGAAAAGGTCATTTTGAACACTTGCTGCAGATTTAAAATCCTATTATTGATGCCTGTTAACATAAAAACAAAATAATTTCGGATACTTGTTTTTTTTTCATTAAATTTGGGATATGTTAAAATTATTAAACATTAAACATGTGATCTTTTACAAACTTGTCTATCTAAAAAATGGTAACATATTAGATACAAAACTTTTTACGGAAGATTTGTAACTAATATAAAAAATTATTTATTCAGGTAATCGCCCCGTAAATTATCTTAAACCGAGACACCGATACGTCGAAAATAAAGTTTATGTGAAATACTTGGCTAATTTATTTTCAAAATTTCGAATACACTTTTGTAAAAAAATCTAAAATATCTAAAACGGGTATTGAAAACACATTATCAAATATAACCAATAGTGCTTTTTCTACCTTACTGTTTAGTGTTTAGTTTATTTTACCAAAAGTAACCATTAATTTGTTCCATAGCGTTCTGCTCAACAGTAACCTTACCCATAAAAAAATACCATCAAATAAAGTTTGAGTAATTCAACATAATTTCAAAATTACACCAGTGCAGGCAGCATTCACAGAGCATTCATTCAGGAGAGGATACCGGCAACTGAACCCCACTCCATACCATAATAACTCGATTTACTTAAATTACGTTCAGTATTTTGGAATTTCCTCAGAAATCTGAAATTCATAGGTTCTTGTACACGAAACACAGGAAAGCCGATTTGAATTATTAATTCCATTCGTAGCTAAGCTCCTTTTCGTTATATCTGGTACGTGCCGCTACTGCTACCATTTTAAGGTAGTTTCGTAAAGTAAATCTGTAAAACTTGTACCATCGGCAGTTGAGCACCGATTTCTTCAGCTTCATATCCCACGGACCTCAATTCAATTACGAAATTGGTGCTTAGCTTTGTGCTGAGCAAGCGACTATTCAGGACAGGAAACAGGAGTGATGCATTTTATTATATAAAATTGATGCACATAGGAAACGCTATGCACACAAAATAACAGAATTTAATCTGGAAAATTCAAAAACAAACACAATTTCACACGACAGCTTTCCGCTCTAGGGTTTAATTGGTCAGGTGTCCTCGATATTTTCCAGACCACATTTTCACGCTTTCACTTCATTGGTTCCTGCCAGTAATTGGACGTGTTTGAATATTTTAACACTCACCTTTGATTGACAGCAAATATTATAAAACATGTGGAATGCTGGTATGTAGGTCGTTAGATTTTGTCTAAAATTAGGTATGCGTCCCTTTTATGTACAATAGTTTGGTGGTAGAATGGGAATTCGAATTACTTTGTTAACGTTAACAGACAGACGCAATACGTGTAATGTTTTGAACAATCAGGACATTTTTGTGGTAAGGTGTGCGAATACTTCCAAGCACTTTATTAATTCTAGGCTTGTCATTTGATTTTGGGTCCTTCGGACTGGATTTCTCTGCATTGCTAAGAAAAACATAGACGTTGTATGGTGTTGTAATGATTACAAAAGGCTGACGAATGTCTAATTCTTTACCTGAAAAATCTAGAGAGGAATTCACTATAAGTAAATTCTTGCAACTAAATGCAACACATTTGACCAGATCAAATATTATCAAAATACAAGGAATTTTCAAAACTCGATAAAATTTCTACAAATTTTATAAGATGAATAGCGTACACTCAACTGACTAAATAGCATTTTGCTCACTTCATGAAAAGAAATCCTAACGTTTTCCGTATGAACACGTTCATATACCAAATGTAACCTGACAGATCTTTTAACTCAAACGGACTAAAAGCCACTTTTATAATATTTCGATTTAAAATATTAGTTATAAAATTATACACAAAAACCGTTCTGATGACAATTCTTCCTGTACTAAGGCGGCAGTTATCAGAAACATCAGAAATCCAAAACACTATCCTCTACACGAACATCCCTCCATGCTCTTTTTCTTAAGCACAGGGAGCTAAAAACCCTGTGTCTGTCGCCAATACCTCGTGTTCCCCAGAATTATTGGAATTTTGTGGTCCCACACAAATGACAATAAGTTGGCTTGAGTTAACGACATAATTCTTTATTTGAATGGTATCTAAAGGGTGAATTTTTTCCCAATAAAAATTTATATCCGTATTAAGCAAGTTCTTAAGGGGGAAGGACAAAATGGCGAACTTTTGAAATTAAAGTCCGAATAGCTCTTAGAGGAATTGTAGTCGGGTTGAGTATGTGAGGCATCATTTGAAAGCCCAGACGTTACGAGTCCATTATCGTTATAAATATACAATATATAACTGGGTGATCACATTAGTCCTTACTAGTCCTTAACTCTTTTCTTGAACGTTCTTTAGAAACTTACCTGTCGGTTTCTTGAAGTGTCCTGCCCAGCGTTTTCTTGGAGAGCTCTTCCCCTAGAATCACTTCCATCCCCTTAAAATGACATCTAAAGATTTTATGACTTCTGCCCCTGTAAAATTCCTTATAAATCCTCACAAAGACATTACAGGATAACGACTAAGACTGCATTTAAACGAGAACACTTATGGCTTTCAAAGGGTACCTTATCTGTTCTGTGTGGGCCAAAATTGACCATAAAATTCTCAATTTTCAAATTCGACCTTGAATAACTTTTCAAGGACACAGCTAATCGGGACAGATCATGAACCGTTGAAAAGCCACTAGTGATCTCTTTCAAACGTATCCTTGGTCCTAGTAAGGATTTTATTGGGTCAAAAGGCATATTGAGCTCAGAGGACAATCCCATGATGAGAACAGCCCACCTTAGGTGAAAGAAATTTTCAGAAAAAAGAAAATTGGAAATTATTTGTGACGTAAAATTACCTCAATCACTGGCATCCAAATAAATCATGTTGGAAATCTGCAGAATTACGGTTCAAAGGATTCAACCGCCGGTGTGTGTAACTTTGCAAGACCTGATACTCAGATAGGGTAATCCGGCAGTTGCGCAGGCTAAAAGAATCTTAGAGACACAAATTTCTACGTCAAACCGAACTGAACTTTTATTTGGATCTCTTTCTATACAAAACCACGAGATATTTTCCTCAAATTATTAGAAGGCACTTTAAATGCAAGATAACTTCTAACCAAACCTCTTTTTAAGTGAAATTCACTTACAAGGGAAGGTCCCAACCCGCAGACGCCGATTTTAATAAAATTTGGCACACAAGCAGTACTCGGCGTGCTATATAAAAATCCGCTTTCAAAGTGTGCTAATACCTGCCCCCTTGGGGAGATACCCTTTCCTCAAAGCTCGAAAAATATCAGAGCAGACCGATTAAATTTTTTTATGACTTATAATTTTTGTTTTTGTTTTGGGTCACTTTTGCTAACCTAAGAACGATTTCATTTTTTTTCTAATGTGGATGCATTACAAAATTTTTGAAAACACCACCATCCATACCCTAAAGCTTTCAATGTAAATATAAATAGCCTACCACAACAAATTCAACAACTCTACATTGCCTTGTTCACTCATGGGTTGAATACTTTAGTGCTGAAAACTTGTTCTTGTATCCTTAATTGACTTATTCTGCAACATACCCTAATTGCATGAATTACATAGTAACAAAACAGGAAAAAGTTGACTATGGCGATCCAGGGAGCTCACGGCAGGGCTTAAACCTTCGACACTGGCAAACTTCATGTGTGGACAAAGCAGAAAGTAGACATTTACCAAAAGTGCCAAAGTTTGGTATGATCTGCCTAATTAACTATTGCAGGGAGTAATGTATGCTGCCGACAAAAGTTCTCACAAAGTAAATTAAACCGTATGGGGTTTTACAAGGAAATTATATCAGGAAGTGATGACAACAGCTGGCTATAGTCTGAAATGAGTAAATTATTTCCCTTTTATACCAGAAAAGGAGCAGGCAGATTACATTGTACTTAGATGCTTTCGTTAAGTTGGAATTTCGTACGGGAGAATGTGGCCATAAAATGAAAGTGGATCCAAGAAATAAAAGTTGCCAAGTGCTAGGACGAGAGTTGTAGGATTGTATGTAATTTTGTCGGCCAAAATTAAGTGGAATCTGGTAAATTACTACTAAAAGGCACAATTAACGCCGAATAAGCGCGTGTCGATTTATAGAAAGATTAACTCAAACGTGTGCATGGTGATAAATTTCAGATGTATGCAATTTGCTCTTTGGAGAAAACGTTTACTACATATTGAGCTGTAATTCATGGTCGGATTTAGTGCTATAGATGGATTCCTTTTGAAATTTATGAAAGAGGAAATTTAGGGCTCATTTGTTATTTTTGAAAATGGCGGTATAGGAAGTTTGTATTTAACGTTATAACAACATAAGACATTTTTATGGATTATATGGACGCTCTTATTTTAAAATTGTTGAAGAATCAAAAATCTTGGCATCAAGGTTGAGGGATATTTTTTGTATAACTTTTAATAAGGAAAACGTATATAAGTTAGATGAGTCATAATTTCTACAGCTCGAGACGAATTGTTTGGATCCAATTTGCTGAAACCCTTTTTCTTCTTGATACCGTCAACTGTAACAAAGATTTTAACAAATCAAGGAACTGATGAATCGGATATATTAAAAGTTCACGGCTACTTTCAATGGTTAAATATTGATCAAAGCTTTTTCTCTTAGATTGGAAATTAATTCAGATTGATTTACACTGTGGAGGTTGGTAGCAATGTTGTCAACTGTGAAGGGTTATATTTCATTTTGAAGATGGAAATCTTGAATAACATGTGAAGATTTCTTTTGAAAACTTCTTCAAATTATTAAAGAAAAAGTTGAAACCTAGTACTGTAGTTTAATTTAAATCTATTTTACATTAAGTGGATAATATTAACCCTTTTACTACCCTTGAGCCGATATATCGGCAAACATATTGTAAATCTCTCTAGAGTGATCATCGAAGTGGAACAATTATCAGCTTTCCTTTTAATCTTAACAAATTTAATAAATTTAGGGAATGCACGAGGATCATTGAATAGTTTATCATGAACACTGAACATATACTCCCCATAGAGAGGGGATGAGCGTGTTTTGAATTTCTTACAGCACCCCACAAACTTTTGGTGGTCCGATGAGTCTTTATTTCTGAGAAAAGCCTTCCAAAGCTAGTTCTTCGATTTCATCAAAGTTCTCAGTTTTCTGTTGAACCACAGAGGTGAGGAAGAAGATAAACTTTGACGCTCTAAAGGTAACTATCTCGAAGATCCTGCGTAAAACAAGACCCCAAAATCGATACATGCAAGTTTAATCGGAAAGTCAGTAAAGTTTGTTTTTTTAAAGTTAAAAAAAAACTAATTCATCGACGATACTTATATTTTCGGGTTCATAGCAAACGGATACAAAATTACGCGATTGATATATGAATCGGCAGTTGAAAGAATAGTCGAATAGAGTTCGTATATTGTGTTTCTTAAGTCAGAAGTAAAAATGAAATCCAACTGTCTACCCAAATCGTTCACGACACTGCTTACTTGGTGCAAAACCAAGGAAGCGAATGCATCCAGGAACTGAAACTCCCTGGTTGAGATTTTACCATTGGAAAGGTAGTCATCGTCATCGTCATTATTGGGTAAACTAAAGACTCCAAGAAGAATAACAGAGGTCATCATATCAGTGATATGATTCATAAAAAGTAAAAAAAGATTCTGACCATTGTTATCAAAACAGTTGAGTGCATTAGGTGAAATATAACGAGAAAGAAAATATCAGTTTTGTCCAGAAAAATATATTCTAAGAGCAACAAATTCCACGTTAAATTTCGTTGAAAAAGTGCGAAGGGCTAAAATGTTACAATTTAAGTAGCTTTTGTATGCAATCACCACTCTACCACCATGCGCATCGGAATCAGCGTATCTGTGTCTACAAAAAATTCGGTAGAACTGATCGAACGACTAACGGCTGCACTCTTATACTCGATTTGTGCCCCTTTTCATGCGGCAGTTTTTCGTCCGACGTTCTTCCATAGCCTTTTGTGTAAATGAATAGAAATAGAACTTCCCGCATAAATCCTACGAGAAAGTTTTTGAGTCGTGCGCGAAAACTGGTTTTCTTCCTAATTTTTGTTTTCAGAATTCTTTCTTGCCATTTCTGCTCTCAACTTTTTCGTTTTCCAGCAACAGATAGCTCTCGTCCAACCCCAACTCATGAAATAAGCACAAAGAGGAATTCGTAAAACTTCCTACTCGAGCTTCTTGCTTCCTGCTGGCTGCCGCTAGTTGGAAAGGAAGTAAAGTTTGAGTCGCGGGCACAACCCCGCTTCTTACCGCATGTGTCGCTTCCCTACCCTATCCCTTCACTCCATTTTTCGAGCGTCGGAGTCGGACGCAAAAACTTCCTCGTGAAAAGAGGCACTTTATAATAGATGAATTTTTCCTCATGGGGATCCAGTTATTGCGAGAGAGAAGTTAGGGGACAAGCGGAACTGCCATCACGGGTTGATCACTCACTGCATCACTTTTCCGGATTTTTGTTCTGTCTCTCTTGACTTTCTTTGTTTTTCACACAAAGGTAATCGAAAACGTAGGTCAAAATCTCTCTCGCAAAAACACAGGGAAAAATTCCCATCGTCTAAATCCGGATTTAGTGGCAGGTCTGATCCGATTCGGATCATGCATCCATAGAACATAGGCAAATAAACAGATTACAAAAAATATAATAAAGAAATAAGAAATAAATAAGGAATAATAGAGAATAAGAGACGAAGAATAAGAAAAATAAATAAATAAAAAGGAAGTGATATCTACTTGAAAAATGTGAAACGTATTTTCTTCTGGCTAAATTTCTATAAATCACTAGAATTTTTCAGAAATATTAAAAAAAAATTGGTAACTATAATTTGCAGCATAGTAGTTGTTGGTATACCATTGTATTTTATTTAAAACCAAATTGAACATTTATGTCTGTGCACCACTTGTATTTCAATGGTGTTACAAAACCACAACTTTTCTACCAATCTCTGTTAGTTGTAAAATTTCTTAATTTCTACTTTACGTAAGTTTTCTGGCCCATAAATAAAATCAAAATTTCCCAGATGAAGCCTTTTGCTAACAAAATCGGTTGAGATAAACTGTTCGTGCCATTGTTGGATGAAAGGCCTGTTATTTACGACGTTAATTAATACTCAACGACCATCATGCTGGTACAGTAAGGGCTGTCCAGTTTCCCCTAAAGGTTTATTGCTCACGGATAACTTATCGAAATAGCCTACTTTTATAGTGTGGAAGGAATGGACAAGCTGATAAAGTTAAATGAATGCCTACAAATTGTTTGGATTAGACACTGCTGCTCCAATACCTTGTTAAACTAGACTGAACAGTAAAGCTGGGTGTTAATTGATTCAACCCTACATCCCAGATCCATAAGATATGCCAAAATTTCAGAGTAATGACAGGAATTTTCAAGAAATTTTAAATTGTTGGAAAATGTTTAGTAGACAAATTCTATGGCAGGCTTTTTGAGGACTTTGTACGTTACTTTTATATCCTATCTGCAGTAAATGTTACAGTTAAAGCTTTACTAGCTTTTCCAACCTGACTCATAACATTAATCAAGGAAGGTATTAATCCTCAGGATGCAGGACTATGCGAATCAATCAATTTTAGTTGTCGGCAATTAACTTCAGTTGGGCATGCTCTGAATTATTTGAGTTCTAATGGATGCCACGGACTGAGTGAGATTTATTTCCTTAATGGAATTTCCTGCGATTCCCTTTTAACGAAATTTCCACATTTATGTGTGCACTGAACATTTCATTAGATGCTTCCAACTGCAGCTATAGTACAACTAGACCATGCCACGTCAGTTAATATAAAAAGGACCCTGCAATATTTTCTGCTTACCACTGACTCGCATAGATACAACGTTTGTAATAAATTTGTTTACATTAAAAGCAAACAAGATACCTTTTCTTCCTTTAGAAAAAAAGGGGCGCCATCTAAAATTCCACACTATAATTCTTCGGAAGCAAGCAACTTTGGTAAGGAAAAGGAGCAGTTATCATATCTAAGTTATCCTTCTAACAATCTAGTTGGTTTCATTTTGCTTGGATTTGTAAAACTGCAAAGCAAAGTTTGGTAAAGTTTGGAACTTTGTGCTATGTTTTCTCATCTGCCAATTGGTTTTTATGCACCTTGGTGAAGTCAAAGTCGAACGAATGCAAAACGTAAACAGATATTTTCGTGACTCTTGTCTAGAATACAGGATCATACGATATCTAGTAAAATTCCTTCTAGGTTATATAATATTCATAGCGATTTGTAAAAGAAATTAAAACTTACAACTGTTACTAATGGGAGAAAAAACAAATCGTTTAATAGATATGCATCTGTTTGTCTGTCCACGCGTTATTTAGAGTACGCTTTCAGCTAGAGATTTGGAATTTGATAAATAGACACATTATTAAAATTGAAAGATCAAGTTCGAAAATGAACCAAAGTCGACAATTTCTTCACAGGGTTGCCATATGAAACCTTCAGCTTCGGGTTGGGTCATCTTTACCCACTTGTTGACTTGTCGCGCAGGCTGGCCGCTATTGATTTTGGGGCCCTGCTATGCAACGATGACATTGATGCAGATGGTTCGAGGTGTTCGTTGCATGTCACAATACGTACAGGGCTCTCTCCTTCGCTCTCTATGAGGAATATGTTGTCAATATTCGGGATAAACTTTATAGCGATCCTCGCAACTTTTACAACTATGTTAACATGAAGGGAAATGTAGACAACTCTCCTTCAACTATGTCTTTAGATGAGCTTTGTAGTGGTGACACGTATGACATTGATAACATATTCACCACGACAGAGCGTTTCGTCCTCCTGACTTTGAGATGGATAGTGACAATTTTGGACATGTGGAGATCTGCCAGGTATGGCGGATATATCTCCTTTCATTTCCAATGCGATTATTCTTGCTCACATCAACAAGCTTGTCTATGATTTCACTGCGGGTCCTGACTGGGTGCCTCCAGCGGTGGTTAAATCTTATTCCGGTGCTCTGGTTACTCCTCTTCGCATTCTTTTTCAGAAGTCACTTAGTAGCGGGTATTTTTCAAAATTATGGAAAAACTCCTTCATCATACCTGTTCAAAAAAAAGGTGGTCTGAGCGATATCTCTAATTACAGATCAATCGCAAATTTATCTTGTATACCCAAACTGTTGAAATCCATAGTTCATTCCTAATTGCCTCCTCACTGTAAAAGTGTTCTCTCAACTGCTCAGCATTGATTTGTGTCGGGCAGATCCACCACCACTAACTTGCTCGAATTTGTCTCTAATATAATTACAGGCTTTGGAAATAATTTGCAAACCGACTGTATTTATACAGATTTCAGTAAAGCTTTCGACAAATTGTCACATTCGGTCATTATGGTCAAGTTACATAAATTGGGGTTCCCGGCCTTACTTTTGGACTTGATTAACTCTTATTTGTCTGATAGATCTTATAAAGTACTTTTCCGGGGCTCTTGCTCGATGGTCATTGAGGCCACCTCTGGGGTGCCTCAGGGCAGTTAGCTTGGTCCTCTTCTCTTCATCCTATCTATAGATGATATTGTGCAACTTTTGAAATGGTCTAAGATATTAATTTACGCTGATGACATGAAGATCTTTAGCCACATCAATGATATTAGAGACTGAGCTTCCCTACAGGAAGACTTAAATATTTTTTAATCTTGGTGTGGGCATAATGACTTAGAGGCCAACATGGATAAGTTTGAAGTTATGTCTTTCTTTAGGAAACGCGACGCTATCATTTACGACTACACATTCGCTTCTGATAGTATTCTTCGAGTGCAGTCGGTTATTGACCTTGATGTAAAGCTTGATTGCAAGCTTAACTTTGTTTTCCATATTAGTTTTATTGTTTCTAGGGCAAAATTCATGTTGGGTTTTATTCGGCGCTGGTCTAGGGAGTTCTCCGATCGTGCAGTATCCCTAACACTATATACCTCGTTCGTCCGACCGCTTTTTGAACACGCATCCCAGGTATTGAATCCTTCTTAAGCAGTACATATCGGTCGCATTGAGTCTGTCCAGCGCAGATTCATTAGATTTGTGCTGAGGGACCTCCTATGCAGCAATCCCTTCATTCTTCCACCATATCGTGAGCGGCTTAATCTCCTTGGTATGGTTTCCTTGGAAAAGCGACGTAGGATTGCTGATGTGGTTTTTATACACCAGTTCCTGAAATTCCCGCATTGACTTTGCGATGCTCCGTGCCGGGGTGTCTTTTAGGCCTAATGACCGCAACTTGAGGAGTGTCCCCTTTTGCACACCAACTTCTCTAGAAATAACTGTGGTAAGCATGAGCCTGTTAATCGCATGTGTGCA
>QYTT01076844.1:0-12162 GCA_006980735.1 Dasypogon diadema | reverse complement strand
TATTGTTTACGGCTTTGCAATTTTTTATATTTTAATACAAATTCAGGAAATGAACCTTTTCTTTTACAAAAGGCACATTAATTTAGAATTGAATCCCTTTGAACAAAGGGTCATGGTAAAGAACCATAGTTTCATCCTCTGTTACAACCCTATTTAGAAGACTGTCTACGTCGTCTTTAGACAACTCTAAAAATTGCTGATAGCACTCAACTTGCAATTTTTTCTGCACTGCGGAAAGGATTCGCGGTACCCATCTTGCCCTGATTTTTATCATACCCAAATGCTCATGAAGAATCCGAAGGACACTTGTTTTCGATACACTACTTTGTTCTGCGATTTTCTTGGTCTTTAACCGTCGGTCCATCAGAATAACTTTCTCGGCCAAATCCAAGTTATCCTGCGTAATTACGTTCGCCCTTCACAGCGTGGATCATCTTCAATTGATGTTTAACCATCGAAAATGATGGTGAATATTCTCCATATACACGATCTATCCACTCTTTGACCTCCGTTGGCGTTGATTCATCTTTTATTAAAAATTTTATTACCGCACTATATATCTTATTTTCAAATTAAGCAATCTGTCATCTACGAGGAAGATCAACGATCACAGGATTGCAGATAAACTGAAACTAAAACAGGTAAATAAATAAAATTGTAGTATTTTTCCAATTAAAGACTTCAGAAAAGTCCATAATAACAACAATATCTAATTCCCTAATATTCATTTTCATATTTTATCTGTTAAAGTATATATCTTTGTTGTTCAGTTTTACAATCTCAGCCCCTTACTTCCCATTTCTGCGCATCAGTAGTGCTCTTTTTACCTTAAGGATCAGGACAGAAATGAGCATTTTATTCAATCTGAAGAATACAGTGTAATCACGTATTATATTGCCAATATCTTAGAGCTAGTATTATCTCTCAATGACAATTCAGATCAACAAACACGTGGAATAAAATCATCTCTACAGAAAAAATATAAGCACGAGAATGATTTGTTACCTGGGCACCTGAGAAATATAATACACGTGTGCTACTCATATTATTTCAAATAATGTCGTCAAGTAATAGTGACAAAATCTCGATTTAATAGTCTTTTACCCAGAAATTTCCAAATAATGCCGAAGATAAATGGGCACAAGCAAAACTTATTTAAGACGTGATGATCTCCCTATATCAAAATTGCAAAAGTTTTATTATTCAATCAAATCTTTGACATTTGTCCAAAATCCAAAATAATGGCTGTTACTCTGTATAACGACCTTCTCTTTAACAGAATATAAAAAGCCTCCTGAAGGGAAATGGCATCCACGTAAGTGTTGGATTTTCGCTTGGGCGGTTCACCATTACCCAGTGGTACATTTTTACCTTTTTTTTTAACCTACTGACTGACAGGACATCGCTGATATATAAAGGAAAAGGAATTCCAGATGCGATAAGGTTTTCATTTGTATCGATTTTCTCTCAACACTGTTTAGGCAGTCAAGAGATGGATACGGAAGTGGTATCTGAAGTAAGAGCAACATTACTAGGACCATAAATCATGAACTGTTTGGAGTAAATTCTTTTCGCATAATTTAGTGAGAGCAAGCAACACGCGACAAGTGGTACTTGTGTCCCTCCAGAGACAGATAATAGCCCATCTCCTCTACCACCCCTGCTGTGATTTATGGACAGGAACAAGCTCTTCAGGTTTGGTGAACTGAAAAGCTAGCAAAAGTTGGATTTTCCGAATAGAGAAATTGTGTGCGCTAATCAAATTCGGAATCAATGAAAGATTCTTGTCGATGTTGTTATCTACTATTGGCAATGCCCTGATACTGAATTCATTAAAACTTTTTCTGATTATTGAATTCAATTCCAGGTTATCGACATTTACTGGCTTTGGCAACTTCGGGAAGTTGTTAGGTAAACTCATCCAGCATACAAAATTTGCAGCCTTACTTTGTTTTGTACGGTGATTGAGTGCAAAGTCAATTGAGTGTGCAAATTTGTTTGCTATAGTCCGCAACATTTGTAATGTGCTAATAACTACAAATAAAAACTGAAGTTGAGGGTTCTATTTTAGCATGTTGTATAGATTCGAAACCTTGCAGTTTTGTACAAACTAATTATATGTCGAAGGACGAAATATAAGGTTGAAAGCTAGTACGTGCTGAGTAGATATCCACTATTAAATTCCCACAGTTAATAGAGTGTTAATGTCATATCGTTCTGGAGGTATTTCCAGAGGGTTTTGTTCTAACCATACTGAAGAATTTTATTAGATCTCAATACTAGTTCAATTATAAAAGGATTTGCTCTTATCACAACTGTGGTCTAATCGAATGAGGCTTTTAACTTAATTGAAGTATGTTTGAAGGATTTTAAGTTTCTCCAATTGGGAAGAGTGGCATTATTAAATTGTGCCACTTGCTGGAAATATTTTGAAAGGTATTCATATAGGATTCAGTTTTTGTTTTTAGCCTTTAGTAAAAATTATGTGGAAGGTATGATTATTATGTTTTTGTTAGTTACATTAAATTAGGTCATTATATACAAGTAGATAGCACCTGAAAAAAGAGTACGGATACTGCAAGCAAACGGAAATTGAATCTATGTGATTATATCTCTGGTTCCTCGAATAGGCTGCTCGGTACGACTTTGGAAAAGTGCTTCAATTTTAGAAAATGCTTGTTTATATTTCAGATCATTCGTAGTTTTTTTTCTCCTAATTTGGCGAATCGAGTGACATTTTTGAATTCATTGAGAACTCCGAATGTACGATACTTGTTCCAAAATTTAGCTACTCTTACTGTCAACATTCTTTCTTTCTGAATGCCTTGAAAACGTGGGATAATTTAATAGTGGAGTAGAAATGCTCTGTGGAAAAAGTGGGATATAATGGAATCAAGTGCAGGTAAAAAAATCTCAAATAGCTTCACAATAGTTGTACTTAGTTAGTTACTTATGTGGTGCCTATCAAATTAAAGGCAAAAATTCGAGAAATCCAAAAGAGCATTTAAATTGCTAGCGATTTATGGAGCGAAAGGAAAATGACGGTAAAGTTAAAAATCGTGGTATCTCTACAATTCCTCTTTATTAGTTAATCTGCAGAGCTGGTGTTTTCCTAAAGCCTATGCATTTGAGCTTCATTTCAGTAGTAATGAAGTAGTGAGTGTCACTACTATAAATACTTAAAATAGGTATGCCATCTTAAATTCATGCATTACTTTTTGGTGCATTATTATTTTATTGATTCATTGAGGAAAATGTTCTCATAAATATCCAAGAACTTTTGCTCAGAATTCAAAAACAAATGGGCAAGAAAACGCAAATTTCTCATATACAATACTCTCTGCATTACCCTGTCAGTAACATTCTCTGTTACCTTACCCTATGCATTACCATGTCATTCATGCTGATGACTTTTGTGATTTTTCGATGAAATTATTCACAATTCAGGTATTGAAGGTATTGACTTTCCCTACTGGGATGTTACAAAAGATTTGATAATTGCTATGTTCCTTAAACAAATCTTCAATGAAGCCTAAAGAGTCCTGGGTCAGTAAATAACCACACATTCCAAATTCCAATGGATCAGTGTGAAAACTTTCGAAAAGCCGATAAGTTTCATGCCTTTTGTTCATTAATTTGGTGCCTCTTTTAACGAATAGGGTTGTAAAACGTTACCATGATTTTTACCATATTCGACTTTTTAACCTTCAGAGAAAATTGGCAAAATTTATCTCATTGATGGTTCTATTTAAAAAAAACTCTTGGAAGGAAATTATTTTTTTTCAGTTGTTCGAAGATTTATAAATTCTTAAAATGGCCGTGAAATGGAATGGGCAAAAGCTATTTTAAGTAAGTTGAATGGCAATGGAAATTTCCAACTCATATTCACCACAAGAATTTAGCCTCTTAATAACCACAATAATAAAAACCTTAAAAGAGTTTTTAAACCTTCAAAGCATGAAATATATCCCGAATATTGTTCAGCAAAATTTACCATCTCTTTCACGAAAACAGAAATTAGGTCATTCGTTACGGTTGCGTACTGCCCACAAATCTTTCGAAACGTAATACAATCTGGATAAATTTAAAATTCATCTGGACATTATAGGGCAGTAAAACATGTTTTTCAGGAAATTTGGGGATTGGTAACCCTTTTCCTATCCCATGAACAACTTCACAGGCATACCTTCATTTTACAAAACCTTAAAATATTTCTAAATAGTTAATTCGAGCTAACAGTGGCTTTGTGGGTTTTAAACTGAGAAGGCATTCGTCCTTTTTGAACCCTTTACTAAATTTCCTGCATATATTTGATATAACTTAGTTAACTGAATTACACAGATAAACTTTTTGGAGATGGCCTTCAGATTCTGAAACGAAGATTATGGGCTTTAAGGGTGGAGGTGGGGGGGGTCAATTACATACATATTTTCAGTTACTTATTTGATAATTTCCAGAGCCAACGTTTGCCTTAAGTGTCTTGGAACTGTAAATTGCTTTTAAAGGAAATAAAGTGTATACTGTGAGAATTACCTCATGTGTTCAAATTTTATGAGGTAATTGATAAAATTTGAGAAAATTCTGAAGAACTTTCGAGAATATATTCTTACACAGCAGGGTGAACCTAAAGATATTTGTAGGTATTTTTTCTGCTTTTATTTTATAAATACCATAGTGTGTAACCTCGTAGGATAAGAAGAAGAACTTCTACAGTTGTTTGTGATGCCATGAAAACGGTAGAAAAGTTACAAGATCTAGCTCGTGCGATATGTTTCTATATTAACGTAGTAAAGATAAAGAATATGCGGACGGAAATTTGTAGCCTGATAGTAAACCATTGAAAACAGATATCGAAAACTAATAAAATAAAATTAAAATAAAAGAAAATAAATAAAAACAAACTTTTATTTGATTGATTTTTCGGTAAGACCTTTGTTTTTTTTTACTGAAACTTCGACATTTTTCTTAAAGTATAATCTAAACTCAGGGGAAAAGCCTAAAGCTTATGATGCACATTGCACAGCATCTAGGGAAGTGGAGATTGGCAAATTTTAACCTGATAAATGTTGCAAGTAAGCCACAATTTTTGGCTTAAAATTTTTACTGTACATCAACCCTGTGGCTTTGTAACAGATAGTCTGTAGTCGTGTGCCTGCGACAAGGACTAGATAACATTATCCAGATTGCCTGTCCAAGCTGAGAATTTTTTGAACGCCTGAGTTGTATTCTCACTGCTTACCACTGTGTCAGCTAATAATCCACAGCTAACTAACGTTGTCGTCATTATTTGAGTCGTTTATTTTGAAAGTGGTTTAAGTCCACTTTTACAGCCAGGGCAAAAATTAATTTTAAATGGCTTATTTAACAGTTACATTTTGATTTTTACTAAAATTGGAAAATGTGACTTAAACCACTTTCAAAATAAACGGCTGATCTTTAAAAGGGATTAAAAACATATACAGCAATGTTGATAGCAATCTCCACTACAATTGCTCCTACAATTAATACTATGTACCTACTTCTTTTGGAGTTATACTTCAGATGAAATTATTGGTTATTTGGTATATATCCTCCTATACAATGTTGTAATAAACTATCTTCGTTAAGATCTTCGTAAATTGGTCTAATAATAGTTAAAACTTCCGAAGGAAGTAATTTTTGTAATTGCGTGTATACATGTCAGGATTATTTTCTGCTTTTGTCCTCTACAAAGTGTTGATTCCTTCAGGAAAAAAAACTTTTGATTGGGATGCTCATCTGTTGAACAGATGTTAGCATTTGAACGTTGCCCAAATGGTTTTTTCCACTTTTCCACTAAGTCGTAGTTTCTTCTTATCTCTAGGCCATAGTAAATGACCCATTTATCAATCATTGTTCCTGTTAATTTATTTCGTCCACCGATGCCTGTATTTTTTATACACTGCCTCAGTCTTGTTGCCATTTGCTTTTGAACGCGTTCAATATATTCTTTATTATATTATTTTTCTACTTCTCCATAAGATTTTAAGTCGATTAGTTCTAGTTTTAGATTCGTGAAAATTTATTGTATTGCATCCAAATCGCTCTTTTCTGCAGATCTCTCGTTTTTTATCTAGCAAGCTTTTTTATGCTTTGCTTTCCACTCTTCAAATTCGGCGGTATCTTTTCTTGATGAAAACCACAACTTTTCCGACAAAAGTCAATACACCAAATAAGATGGGCGTTTTTTCCAGATTTCATTTCTAAGTAATAATTCACTCAACACGGAAGAAGATGTGAACCTGTGTGGATTCCGAACCACACAACTGTAGCAACATCGAATGGGGTAATCGATTAGTCTGTTTCGCGCAATCTTGCGTATTCAGAGGACAGTAATATATTTCATAGGTTTCATAGGTATTTTTACATTCTACTATAAATGGAAACTTTTAGGACGGAAGTATAAGACGATGGTAATATATTTCTGAGTTACAGATTTCAGTCAAATGCTTTCTGAAGGTTATTTATTTAAAGGAGACAGGAGCTCGTTTTTCAGGCTTAATAATTTCATGTGAATCTCATTTAGGCATTACAGTGCTTGTCCAACAGAAAATGATGTAAACTTTTCAAGGAAACGAATTAAGTGAAAAGAGGAAAAAGTTGTAAGCTATGTATTTATGAACCAGCAGAAAAATATATTCTGTTTTATTTGAAGTAGATGCTAAAATTCTTGGAACATAGAATTGAATTCAAAGAACAGTTTTTAAAGACCTTTTTATATAACCTGTGGGAGGGATAAAAAGTTTCTCCTAAGTAGCTACACTTGTCCAAATAATCAATGATTTTCTAAGGAACATCTTACTTGAATAAAGAACTATCGCACAAATTTAGGAGCCTCAAGTAAAGAAAGTATAAACTATTTTCGTTTCTAAACAATCTAATAATCGTATTTCTCAGAAAATCCATAAGAAACTTTTTTCAAACTTAATACAACCAGACAACTACCTTTCCAGACAGAGTTGTTGCTATTCAAAGGATTTTATCTACATATACGAATATTCTCAAACATATATATTTATTTAATTTTGCGTAAGGTATCTTAATTTTGGTTGGAAGAAACTAATAAAACATTTTACACATTTACAACCTTCGTAGTATCCAAACTTTGGGAAAATATTTCCTGGAATTTATTTACATGAAATGAATACACATCTGTGCTCCACTTATGTATCGGAAAGGAGGTTTCTAGGGAAAATCAATAAAAGCCAGCTGTATGTATTTATACATATTTTCCAGAGAAACAGGAGTTTAAAATTAAAAATATAGAATTCCGAAACAAAATATCTATATTCATACAGTTGCCGCACAAAAAAGCTTTGCTTTTACTACGTTTAATACGTGGACGAGCGTTCACCTCCCACTTTCTCCATTCTCAATATTTTCAACATTTTCATCCTTCGCACACTTTCGATAGAGTTAATATCGAATGAATTTGCAGAAAAAGGATCACACTTAACCTTATTTTTTAAGTTTTTTCAATGCCCGAAATCGCTTTTTATAGGCAAAAGTAAAGAAGAAGAACAGAAAATTTACTCCACCATAACCATACAAAATATCTAGAGTGCTTATAAAACTAGGTTGCGCTTCGAAGTCATAGCCATGCAGTGGAGAAAAACAATTTCCACTTGTAAGAATTCTTGATACCGAAGCATGGAAGCCAAAGACCTACTACAAGGTAACGGTACCGGCCCAGCGAGAGTAGACATGCAGCGAGCTATTATCCTGTCTGCTTTTAAGTCTCCCCCACCCCTAAATTTTGCACCGGGTCGTGTATATAGACCTGAAGTAAATAGGTCAAACAACAACCGGCGCTTGGTTCTTATTGTAGCTGATATCGCACACCTTGGCTTTGCCTTGCTTTTATTTGTCTGCGTCTTCAACCCTGCGGAGGGGCTCTGTAATTTCAGCTGAGAGTAAAACGTCCGTGGATAGAGGGGAGAATATTATCCAAGAGATAGCCTCAGAGCTTTTATTTCCTTGAAATGGGGATATTGCCGAGAAAGAGCTTTTATTGACAGTTCCTTCTTTGCTTTGCGAACCAATAAATGTTATAGGTACTCTGACCCGATGGGCTTTTGGGCAAGCCTTCCAATGAGTAAATGAGGGCAAGGTATCGTCTCTGTGTGCAGTCTAGGTATGCTGCTCGCTTTACAGGATTAATTCCGATTGGCTTACTTTCTCCTTTTTACAGGATAATTTTACACCTTTCGGGATTTTTTCCCTGGACCGGATGTATTGAATCGTGAATAAGGGCGTGAAAGATCAACAACAAATTTCCACTCTTTAAACTAAAAAAAAGAATGTTTTGTGTTTATTTGTTTACATAAGGCTTTTGTTATTACATACGATTTCATTTTCGTTTTTGCGAAATGTACACATACAAAAAGTAGGATTCGAACACCTGTAAAAGAAAACAATATTCAGAATCGAATAATTAAGTAAAAGATGTAAAGATGCTCAGATTTTTACCACGTTAAACTTAAGTATATTTTTTTTCGTTATTTACTTTGACTCACTTCGACATTAGCCAAATGACACGTTGTCATAAAATAACGAAATTTTACAACACGCCCACATATGGTCCGGTATATCAGTAACAGTCATCACAGGTTCTACTTGTAGACAATAGTGGCTTGTATAAAGCATCTTAGAAGAAAAGTTACATGCATAAGTTCCGGTAGCTTATGGAGCAAATGCAGAGTGGATCTATTCTGTATCACTGACGAGAGGTATGTTGCGTTGTTGTTATCAATTCACACCAAGAACATTGAACCACACAGAGAGTCTTTTGCTATTTGGTCGTAACTTTCTTTTATAGTACTTCATGCTAGAAGATTTACGACATATCTAGCGGCAATATATAAAATTTTAAGAGCATCCGTTTACCTTTCACTTACTGTTTTGGCGTTGTCTTATTTTGAATTATTCTTTAGCCTGGACGTTCGATCCGATATTGTCACCGCCAGTGAATGGAGGCTACTTCAGATGCACCAAAATAAAGTTTCTTCATGAAAAAGGGGCTTTGGTTGTAGGTACTTTGTCTTGGGCTCTTAAAGGCAAAATTAAAGATCTAGAGGCCAGAGGTGCTGTTCCCATAGCAGCATGTTTTCTTAATTCCTAATTAATTTCTACCCATTCCGGAACTAGTATGGAGTTTGCCGCAGCTTGGGCTGAGATATTATCACTACCTACCCTAGGCAAGAGGCTGTCGTAGCCTCGATCTACTTCCTTGGAGATATAAAAGAAGCTCCTTTGGACGAGATAGCAGACGACGAGCTCGTTAGTCTTATTCGAAAAGATTGAGATAAAGACCATAACTGGCTTTTTTACTGGACATTTCTCACTAAATTACCATTTAAAGAAAATGGATCTTGTTGATGAAGTTGTAAGCACGTTTTTCAAAGAATTCCAAAAAACATCATTTTCCACATTTGAAAAGGATTTTCTTCCACGGTAACATTCTTGCTGGCGTGATTTCAAATCTGGCGATATACATATCTAGCTACCAGTGGTTGAGGCAATTCTACTGACGAGAATTGTACTTGCGAAACCACGGGGATGTTGTACAGTAATTTCATGCCAAAACTGTGCCTTACTTGTAACATTTATCAGGTTAAAATTTCCCAATCTCCTTTTCGATTATTCCACTCCGGCTAAGCTGTGCTGTGTGCATCATAGGGTTGTTCCATGAGCTCAGGCAATACCTTAAAAAAATTCTTCATACTATTCTAATACAGGACTTTGTGAATTCATAAAACACAGTAAAATATGTGGAACAGATTAACATCTAACTTAATTCACTGCCCAAATTCTCACCAACAGTATGAATAAAAATCTAGAAATTGCATTTAATTGAAAACAAAAATTATGTACAGAGCAAAGTTAAACTCGAAATGCTGATTTAATCGCAGTACGTTGGCCAGTGTAAGGAACAGTGAATAAAAGAAGAGAAAGTCATAATCCCAAAGACTAATTTTCTACGTTCAGGTTAGCATCGAGGGTGTTGATAACGACCTCGGACTCAAATGGCACACTGATTTCATTCCTGGTACTTTAAGTATTCTGAAAATCATTATCTACATCCACTTCTTCCATGTTTAGCTTTAGCTTAAGATTTTCCTGCTCGTGGGGGATACATGTGCGGTCGGTCGCACCAGAACCAGACCTTTACAAAAATATCATGTGTTCACATATGTTTTCAATGGGGGTACCTACCATATGGACGTGAGCAATTCAATTCCCGCAGCTAAGGACATTGACAAACAGAAGTGAAAGGCAATGGCAGGAAACTTTTCCTGACTACATTACGTGCTGTCACATTACCTTAAGAAGTGTTTAAGACCTGGAGAGTTCACTTCAAATTGGGCTACTCTGAACACCATCTAAATCTTTAATGGATTCGTACATTTTACGTTAGAGAGCAACTGAAAATTTTTACTTAATAACTGTCACCTTAGCGTCAAGTTAATATCTCTCCAGGAAGCTTTAAGCCACTTTGTCTAGCTTCTCAAAGGAAATTCACTTTTCTGAAACGTGCAGGTGAGTTTCATAGACATTTTTTCCTTAAGACATTCAGAGTTGAGACAGAAGTGTAAGTAGGATGGGTCATAAACTGCTTCGCATTAGTCTATCCAAATATGGCACGTTTTGAATTTGAAACGAAAAGTAATTTTCATAAAACGAAGCAAGATATTCACAATCGAATTTGTCTGTACCCAATGGAGTAGAAACTGTTTAAATGTTGTACGTCTGTTGCCAGGGTTTAACTACACAAAATTTCATAGAAACAGAAGTAGTTTTGCTTTTAAAATTTTCTGAATACCCACTTTATAGGTAATTCGTGTGAAGAAGGCTAATCTATGTATTCAAATATGTGAAGTAGGCACCGGAATTGTTAAACTACGTAAATCCAAAATCAATGATATTCTCGGAAATATGTGTATCATGGAATACATACTTAACTTTACCATGTATTGAATAGTTTCGAAGGTTCGTTTGAAGTTTATGCTAAATATCAACATTGGATACAAGATAGACATTCTGTTCAGTCTTGGCATGCTCAAAATGTCTGGGAATGTAGCAATAATTAACGGCAGCGATGATGTTGCAGAGAAGAGCTATAAAATTTTCTCCACGTGGCTGGAAAGTCTGAAGAGGCCATTAAACTGGGAAGCTTGTGTTGTACGTGCTGATCCCATGAATTTCACGGATGTCCTTTTCGACTATCGGTAAATACATCTCTAACCCTTCCGGCGAAAGGGTGAGATGGACATTAAAAGCTCATAAAGCTCATGCCCCACAGGAATGCACGGATGCAATTAACCTCAGCACATCTTGCATCAGTCCAAGAATTGACAATAAAAACGACATTATGCACATACTATCAGTCATATTTTATCTCAGCCACTGAGTCCCTTGAGTAAGCATGAATTTTTACGTCCTGCGAGTTTTTGAAGATTCGCCCAGATTTATAGGGTTGCTATGTCAAGCATACAATGCAAACAGACACCTCCTTAACCTTGACATTGCTGTCTTGTGGTACACAAGTTGAATATATTATGAACATTTTAGCGTCTTAGCTGGGAAATTCTCGTATCAAGCACGCCACAGCTAATGCCACTAAACGAAATCAATGAATTTCAATGGGTGGACTCATTCGCCGGATGGAGCGCTTACAGTCTGGAATACTAAATTAGTCTCATTTCGCATTATCTTCGCACATGAAGGAATCTAGTGTGATTCATTCCTTCGGAGTATGTTATTGAATAAGTATTTTTTGAGAAATGTAATCCTGTTCAATCCAACAGAAACTGAGTAGTGAATTAAGAAAATGTAGCCAGAAAACGGAGTTCTTACGTTTACGAAAAATAAGAAATGCGCACTTCAGTGTAGTTTATTCGAATTGATTAGGAATTTCATTGGAACGTGGTAAAAATGGAAAATGGGAGATCGTCTTTCCTCACTATTAAAATTGCTATTATTATTAGAGGCACTCGAGGGATATCGAATCAGGTCCCTTTTCGTCCCTCCGCTAAAAACCGTCTTAGCCGGTTCTCGTCGGGAGATTCCCTGGCAGAACCCTAACTTCGACGCCCCTTGTTAGTTCGAGCTCTTTCTGCTAACCATAGGCCTGCCGGTAACAGC
>QYTT01076843.1:0-13427 GCA_006980735.1 Dasypogon diadema | reverse complement strand
AAAATTTGGTTCTTAATGTTTGCAGGACAACTAGAAAAATAGTTTGGTTTTTGCAGCGGACTTAACAATAATCTCAGTAAAACATTGAGGAAAAAATGTGTGGAGGTTTGTGAATTAACAGAAATTTTAAAGTTTGAATATAATCTTGAAATAACGACAAATTAAAACCACTTGCCTGCGGGATCAAGTACCATCATCATCATCAGCATTATCAATATGTACCTACTTGTTACATAAGAAATATGAAACAGAATTCAAATTTACTACGGTCAGGCATCTTTACTTCAGTACGTTCTCAAAGGAATTCGGAACGTCTCGACGTTGAGGAATTTGAAAGATAAAAGCAAAGGTTTGAATAAACAATCAACTTAATGACACCGTACACATAAAAAGCACGTAAGACAATATTCTTGAGAGTTTCGGTTAGGAAGAGGAATTTGTCGACGTTTTGTGTTGCTCTTACATCTAGTAAAAGTAAACATCTCGTGTAAAACACACTTGACACTGGTATTTATCTAATTTCGAAAAATCTCCGTAATGCAAATTGGTGTTACATTTCCGCAGATACAGACAAACAGATACTGATACAGAACTGCTATGTGGTAAAGTTTTTGATTTTTACGAACAATCTGAAACAATAAGAGTTAATCAGAAAATTTTTTATACTTTAATCTCTTAACCTTGCACATAATAAACTCATTTAATGAGATGCGATAACGTGACACATTTAAAATTTCAACTTTAACACGTGTATCTGAGCAAGTGAGTTATTACTTTCACAAATCTGGTTGGACGAATTTCCCAGCAGGTCGGGCGGCTCTTGCAAAGGTGGAATAACTTGTTCGAAGTCCCGTGCACTATCGCAACTACCCTATGTTCTGATGTGTAATCATAAGTCCTTTTAAGCTTGAAATTATAGAACTGGTCGTGATAATTTAATGACATCAAACGGCAGATGTGAAATTATCAGATTTATTCGAGGGGCGTACACTTGGATTTTATACCCCCAAAAAAAACTCAAAAAGCAATTGAGGAATGCCCATGTAATGAGTCAACGGCAGGGTTCTGTGCATCATCAGTGCGATAAAAACAGTTTCATCATTAATGCAAGAAAGATTATAATTCTACCTAGAAAGAATCATAACCTGAACAGGATGTTGCACCAGTTCTTACAAAATGGGCTAGAGGCGATAGCACCCTGAAATTCTGCAGGATCACTTAAGCGTGCAAATCGTTTTCTATCTAAACATCCTTTTCAACTGACCTCTAATTTTCTCCTTTAAGAGAATACAGAAAATATCATTAATTACGTCTTGGGTAGTCTTTTGCCGAGGGAAGTTTCGGATTTTGCCATCTTCTAAAGCAAAAAGAGCCGCTTTGTTGTGGATTTTCAATAACCTGTTAATTTTCCAGACATACCTACAACACATGACAGTAGATAATTTTTTAGGGTAGACCAAGAGAAAAACGATTTAAAAATTCTTGGTTCCTGATTTATGCTAATTTTCTGCATGGGCGTGAACGTTTGTATTTATATTGATGGTCAAGAAAGATTTTTCGAACTGTTGAAAGATAGTCATATCAGATCATCTACATGAATTAATAAACTACGCCAAAATTATATTAAACAAAGAGTAACGCAATTAATCCTTTGTGTACCGTAATTTTATGCATATTTCTTTCATTATTCATGAAATAGGGTATAGGACATTTTTCGTAAAAATGAGCGTATACTATACTAGAAGACATATTTTTCTATATTAAAATATTTTTAAAGTTGTGATACCACTTAAAACAAGTGTTGAGCACTTTCATTCCCACTTGTGATAATATAAAGTGGTTTCTCCCCTTCCGGTAGTAATTTTATGTTTAAAAAACATCAAACAATTTTATATTTTGTTCCAGTATGTAAATATGAGAAGTATATCCATTTTGTCTCTGCTGAGCACAAAAACAAGTTCCATTCATACTTTTCGATATAACTGTGCTATTCGATTTTTCTTCTTAAAAGATTGTAAACCTTTATATTTCAAAAATTGGGTTTATAATAATGATTTAATGATTTTTTCAGGAAGAAGCATTATTAATGTACCGAATGGGCATTTTGGAATCTCCAACATATTTTTTTTTTCATTTAAACCTAAGGCAATTTTTCTTCTCCGTGGGCGCACGTTCAATTAATTTGGGCATTAGAGGTTGCCAATACAGGCAATACATATAATCTTACTGGTACCCGATTTCGTCCTTTTTTTCTATTTTAGTGTCTGGACTGATATGTCCAAAATTTTGACGTTGTGCTAACATTAGAGGGCTACCACAATTCTTTGGTCGTTTTCAGAATCGGAATCATGTCTCAAAATCGAAGGTGCTGATTGTTCTTCCAGTCCGTGGTACCCCCATTGGAGGTGATAACCTCCCTCCTTGGGAGAGATCAGACAGTAGGAAGCTGCCCCCTCCGTGCCAGTTCGCCCGCTTTCTCAATACCATAGATACCATTAAGGCCTAGTACCCATAGAATAAGCGTGTTGCCATTTTGGGGCCAGGTCATTAAGTATATGTTTGCAGTTCCTAACTAGCTTAGAGATAACGAAGGGTTTCGTCGATAATTAATGGTGTTTTCTATGGATGTGATTGATTAGAGTCATAGAAAAGATAAGGGCTGCATAGAGCAGTCCTTATTCTCCCTCCGACTGACCTTCCCCACAGTAGCACCGTTACAATACTCGAGATAACCTATGGAATAAGAAATAGATTTAACTTTTTGTTTGCGACAATACAGATTGTAGGCCTACCTCCATCATGATTGTAGAAAACCTGTATTTCTCTCCCCAGTCAGGAATGTGTTCTTTTGATGTCAAAGGTTCCTGAATAAGAGCGACATCTACTGCGTCGTGTTGAAGATGAGATGTAGATTGGTAGTAGGTGCTCTGCTGCGGTAGAGATTGTCTTGGATAGACTTCGTCGGCTCAACAATACACATTTCTTCTCCGGCCAGATCCAAATCTAAAGTTCTAAAGGGTTCCGTTCGGCCACGACGCAATAGTCTCATCACCTCTGATGCCGTCCAACCCCAAACGATTCCTGGTGTGGGGTTCCATTGTTTTCAGAGGTTGGTCGTCATCCAAAGGTGGCGGTCAACTTTCCGCAAAAGGGCCCTGCACTAGGTTGAACACTCTGCGTACTTACCGAACGGCCTGACGGCACTCCACCTCTAATGAGCTTCCCCGTCCTTAGCACTGAACTTGGTGAAAGTATCGCGGTTGATCCCCAACGTAAGTTGGACAACAATATTATCCCTCTTGCGTTGGTAGACTTCCCAGAACAGAGTTCGGAAACCTTCTGCTTCTTCAAGCAGACGAGTATATATTCCTTCGGGCGTATACCGGGGACGTTCACCTGGTATTGCTGAGAACGTTCATCAACAACCACAATCTGTGAGTTAATGCTCTCTCAAAGCGTCCGAAGTATCCGTATCATATCCTTTAAGGAGTTTATCATATCGATCTTTGCAGACGGGCCAATAGTGGTTCTTCCTGATGCCGCACTAGGAGAATTGGGCACTGTATCAAGGACTCCGAAGATCTTGCATTCAGGTACCCTAAGGATGACGGCTGCCACTCTTACATGAGCCTCCACTTGCAAAGTTAAAGTTTATTTAATTTTTCGGTTTTGCAGTCGGGCTCTTTGCTTTCTGTAATAATTCTTGATTCAAAATCGCAAAACATTTCAAAACTAATGACATACAAATGAAACGTTTTATTGCAAAAAGGCTATGAGCTTAATAAATATCTACTTGAGTATATTTAAAGGAAGTTAGTTATAGTTTTCTATAAAAAAAGCGCTACGAGTAATGCCTGGTCTTTCATAAAAAGCTAACTCCTTTGGTTATCAATCCAAGAGCAAATGTAAAGGCTCATTTAATTTTAATAGAGATCCTTAATAAGTGGGACTTGCCGCTTACGACCAAGGTATCTATTTTTTTTAGCAAAAAGTTATTCATTAATTGTAAAACCGGTTTTAATCACGATTCATCCTAAACAGAATATAATGTACGTATCTGTGCAGTCATAAACATAGTAATGTTCCTCTCCTTCGGCTTCTTAGAAGGAAATTTTCCAAACATTTTAACCATTTAAGGCATGACATAAATCTTTAATTACGTTCCTGCTGGACCAACAACTTCTTCCGGCTTATATAAAAACCGTGTGGGATTCTTTCTTTGTATGTATCCTCCGAAGCGAATCGCCCTATGCTTTGAAGGCAAGAAAACCCTTTCACATTAATCTTTAAGAAGCGTTGTTTCAACATTAGGGAGTGTCTCACAGCAAGAAGCTAGAAATCTGACTCCACGTACTATCTAGCATCCTTCTATCCTCCGATGAATAGCTGCCTAGTCTTGGGACCATAAAAAATCCCAAGTTAAAATCAAAGCAACTAAGATAATTATATAATCAAAGATGCAGCATAGGACTGACGTGACGACGGTTGCATAACGAGTTTTCCGGTCCGTTTTCCTTTTATCATCGTCGCGTTCGTTATATTTCTTTTGTTGAGTGTGTTTCTTTGGAGCGTTTGCCTTGGTCTGATGACTATCGACGTAAACAGAACTAACCATCCTTTTTTGATGTCATTAACCTTCTGGTAATTTCGTTGAGATCGCGAGAAATGGATAGACGCGAGACGAACAAGTGTTCGCCTTGGTAGAACTTGAGCCCCATTCATGGAGGCTATTGAAATTCCTCTCTGAGTTTCTTTGCCAGTGTTACTTTTGTTCAGTTCGGAGGACTTGCGGCTGGCTTTCTTACTGGCCATGCCGCATATGAGTTACAGGCATCGTATTCGATACACGGTGTGCACGTAATTATTGGAAATTCTGGACGGAACGTACCTGTGTGTAATTTTCTGGAACCAAAGGGTACGTCGGTTTGATTAGTTTTCAGCGTAAGTGGCGGTTGTAATCAGATTTATCACGGGCTGAAAAACTGAGGGAGTACACACCGATGAGAAAAACAGACCATCCTGAGTCGTGATCATTTTTTGTCAATTTTGCTCTTTGAATTGCTCTCGGCCACCATTGTCCTGAGGGCTTACAAATAACAAGCGATTTAGTGCTTTGTAGACGAGTCTGAGGCTCTGGAAGAACTAATTACGTGAGCATCATAAGTCAGGTTCACATCCATATCTAACAAGTTTTTATTTAAATTCCCTGGACCTCCGAAGGTTTCGGGCATAAATGTCAGTTTGATTTGTTCGGACACCCACAGAATAGTGAAAATTGCCTGCTTACACAAAGATAACAAATCCGAGAGTTTTTATCTCGAGGATCTGACAAAGGCAATAAAGCAGTTCCTCTTGCACACTGAGAAGAATTCTTCTCTGGTCTCATTTCCAAGTATCCAAACCAGAAAAAAATGCCCAGCAAAACTCGTCGTCCATAAATAGTTAACATCCGGTGCGTCATATGATTTCTGCAGAGTAATACTATTGCGGCAAGAAGAGCTGTTTTCAGTTTACAAAAGAAAAGGATGTCCCAGCCCTGCACTTTACTAAAAGCCAAATAGGCTGGAGGAATTCTCAGCTGAGCAATCGGATCATATGCGTGCCACCTTAGGTAATTTTTGTAGTCCGAGCCACTTCAATTGGGGCACTGGCGGTCGATCAAAGTTTTTTTTTTATATTAAAATTTGTGGAAATACCAGAGAGATTGCTCTGATCGCACCCCAAGAGCAACTTGAGTTTACTTTAATTCGGAAGAATCGTTGTGCTGGAACAGAAGGAGATGATGTGGAAGGCGTCGAATGTGAACACTATGTCCAGAGGAGGCACTGCACGGGCAAAGAATCGGTGGATGCGAGCCATGAGAAAATATGGACTTGGAGGGGCAAGTGTTGGAGTTGTTCTTTTTGTTTGCACTGAACACTCTAACGGAATAAAAACGGTCGCTTCGTTCTTGTGTTCTAGTGGAATTTGTTCGTTACGTTCCAGTTAATCCGTGGGTGGTTGTAAACATTGGCGATCAGATGACGGTTATTTCGCCTTTCAGCTGGTTCTTTAGAGTTTTGTATTTTAAGCTGGAGGATTTTAGAAAAAAATGGGAACATTTGATAAAACAGTTTAAGTCGTTCTACATTTCAATTGAAATGTATTTCAGCTTTGCTATATGAAGTTATTCAGCAGTACATAAGCATGTGAAATTTTGAATAAAAAGTACAATAACTTGGATTAGGATTAGTTTGTGGAACTCAAAACATTTACATATATCAATTAATTAATCTTTCAATAAATCATGCGATTTTATACAACACCGTGCCGGGAAAAAATCCTAGCTATTCAACAAGCAGAACGAAATTTTCGGCGCCACACGTCCCTTTACAAAATATCAGATCTTGATGAAGAGATGATTTCTAAAGAAGGACACCCACCAATTTTGAAGGATTCCTTTGGAGTTTAATCCACCGAATGTCCTGTTTTTGTTGTGCTGTTCTTGCTAATCCCCGAATGAAAATGCCAGTGTAACGTGGGTGAAGAAAAATGAGCCTTCTTCTAAATTTGTGCATGAAGCGACACAGAAAAGGTAAAAGCATACTTTTGGAATTCCCAAATATCGCTTAATTGTGGTATTTCAATAAGGATCTTGGGAATCTTCAGGCATTGAGTTTCCTGTAAAAATTTCTTTCATAATTGTGAGAGCATGAATAGTGGAAATTCTTCCTGTTATGGACAAAGGCTATCTAGACGTGACTGCATGTATACTTGCTGTGAACGCTCCAAGCCTGGCAAATGAATCTCTTTGCGCTCTACTTGTTCGAATATGTGAATTTTTCAGGGGATCAGGTTCATTCATGAAAACAAATTGTGCCGCCAAAGAGATTATCCTACTATCTAAAGGGCAAATAGAAGGCATGAAACCGTAGCTGTAGGTCTTATAGTTAACTGGGTTTTTAACGTACGAAAGTCGTGTAGATTTGTAAAGAGACAAGCTACATTTCAATCATTATTTGAATAGAATTTCATCATTTGTTCAAGTTAGCACGTGAGAAAATAAATAAAGTACCTGATAAGGGGTAAAAGTTTAGTTTTTTTTTGTAAACGCAATGGAGTTGTTTTAATACGGTCAAAATGCATTTTTATTAGATGTTACTCACTGTATAACTCTTTCATTTAACTCGTCATCTTGGCTTCGGAATTTTAAGTAATTTGCAAGTTTTATTCAAGAATTAAAATATCATATCTGGCAGTTTCAGACCACGATCGATTAAGCAATATTATTATATATTACGGACTTTTACATTAGCACATTTAAATGCTTCCCATTTTTATGGAGACTGGGGCAACAATTAACAGGGATACGTTTTAACAAGCAGTTTTCTCCTACAGGCGTTTATATTCTGCAACTAGTTTTATTTTACTTAATTATTGTTTCGGAACGGAACGTCTAATCAATTGCGATCCATGTCTTGCGTGCTGAGAGCCCTATTTTTGACAACAAAACGAAAATTTTATTTTTTAGTTATTTTTGCTTTTTATTGTATTTTTTATAAAACAATGATTTTTGCGCTATAAGCTTTTATAAACAACCTTTGCTGCTAAAATTAGCAAATTTACGAGGTAAGTATTAACGTGTTAGCACTTACCGCATATATGGGTCTAGTTTTAACAGTGGTTTAACTTTTGGATTTCGGTTGACAATTTTCGTTATTGCAACACGAAAGAGGTCTTGGCATTTTTTTCGTCCTAATAGACAATAAAAAAAAATACAGACGTAGCCAAGGATTTTAAAACCGATACGGACACTGGACGTATGCACCAAGCTATCTTAACTTCTGACAAATAATTTTGTATTTTTCGTGGATTTAATATAGTCAAGACACTTGGCTGGTTTCTTGTTATCTTGTTCTGTTTTTTCTTTATTCTCCAATGGAATATAAAGCATTAGATATTTATATATATTTTTCCTTTTAGTGCTTATGTGATAATTCTAATCATTTGTGTTAATACTTACTCCGGCGTTGTTAATTCTATCCTCAAGGAAGGGGTTAGAAATAACAACTTGCCAAAAAAGTGTAGTTTATTATAAAAGCAATTTTTTTAACAGAATTTGTTCCTGCTAAAATGATACTTAAATATTTACAGGATCAAAAATTTGTCACGTTTCAGACCTATCATTTAATTCCTAAAATTTATTGTTAGGTATGTTCCATGACCACAATGTATTACAATGCATTATTCCAAAGTTGTCCAAACGCGTTTCATGACACTTTTTTGTGTCCAAAAAGCGGGGAAATTTTCTGACGTCACAGCTTCTCCTCTCGCAAGTTTTAGCACAAGGATTTTCTCGCAACAAAACTGTTATAGCCGTAGGCAATGTCAATTGTTTTCTATCAATTTGTCACTTCTCAGCTCTTCTTCTTGTTTTACACAAAATGACCCGAATACATTCCCTGACTATGGAGCAAAATCATATTTGTGGACGTAGTGGAGGGCCAGCATATTTTATTGTTTGTTTTACAAGACCCGGATTTGCCAACAGGACTTCGAAAGCAAAGTGCAGTTCAAGGATTGACTACCGTAAAGATTTTCGGGACCAAAAAGTCCAAAATATGCCGCTCTCTCCACAATGTTATGGTCACAGGACAGCTTCATATTATGAGAGTGTGCTAAAAAAATTGAGACCGAAATTGATACAAAAAGACCACTAAAGGTTCGTGAAGAAATTCTCTTCCGACATGACAATCCTCCTGCACATTCCGCTCGAGGGACAAGGAAAATTGGGAAAGTTTGCGTTGTACCCTTATTGGCCAGATCTGGTCCCCTCTGATTTTTTTTTATTTCCAAAATTAAAATCAGACTTGAAGAATAAACGGTGGGGGTCTTTCTATAGATAAGGCCTAGAATGATAGGAACACCGGCTGGAGAAATCTTTAGCCCTGTAGGGTGATTATGTAGAAAAATAGTTTGAATTTTCTGTTAAAATGAAAAATTGGAGAATTATTCCGGGGAGTTTTGGATATAGTAACGAAATATAATACTGATTTAGTTTGTGATCAAATTAGTAGTAATAATGTTCTCCGCAAAAGGTAAAAAAGCAAAGTAATAGTAAAATATTTATTTAACAGAAATTGGGGAGTTTTTTTTCTCCAATTGCAACCAGTTTAACATCAAAGATGCCGTTGAAAACAAAATAATAACCTCGTCCCTTTAAAAATAAACAGTCAGCCTACGTAAATAGTAGAAATTGCTAAAGAAAGTGGAACTTTTCACTTCAATCTTAAAGAAGTATATTTATAGCCAAAAAACAACCGGTCGATTTTTTTAATAAAAAAGGACAGATTTCACAGGTCTGGTTTCTGAAAAGAAATGACAAAAAGGGGTTTGCATCATAGATTTCTAGCGGTATGATACTTTCCTTTGTTGTCCTTAAAATGGAGATTTTGTCAAAATGGCTTAAAGACTCTTAAAATAAAAAAGGTTTAAATGCGAAGTAATGATAGAGCTTTGTTCACCAATTCGAAGCGATTATTATGGTTGCACTGAACTTCTTAAAGTGTGCGATTTCATGGTTAGTGGGATGTTGTTTTGCTCCAAACTCTGAAACGAATTTACTAAAGAAGGGACACTGATGCATTCACCATTTCTTTATCTTAAATCACAATTTTGGGAAAAATATATAAAAAGATTTGAGGGGCAAAAAGTGATCATGAAGCAGAAGACCAAAGTACTTCACTTTTCTTACAAAGAGAAGCCAGGCATTTTATGACCTTTTCATCCTGTTTAAAAAAATTACAAACACCTGAGTTATAATAGGTACCTGGTTTTCAAGTTGAATAAATTGACTGCCTTTTAAAGCAATTTGAATTGAAATTTGCACAATTTTGGATGACTGAAAAATTGGCACAAGATATGCGGTCTACCTTTCATTATTTAGTTTTTGCAAATCGTGCAAAATTCCAAAGTGTTTGTCACCTTATTTAAGAACTATGTACCTTAGAGAAGAGAAGTGCGGTGTTCTTTGTTGGCTATTTGGATTACATTTTGGGATTCAAGATGGTTTTTTGTTTCGTAACTTTGAAGAATTCTGAACTGAACTGAAATGGATCTAAACATTGTCGTAACGAAATAACCTAAATCAATTCGAAGGTCAACCACAAAACAGAAAGTTAGTTGAAATTCTTCTAAGAAAATTATCATTTTATGGTACTAATATTTCACTTGCAATGAAATAGACCGACTTTTGCTAAACCATTAAAACGGGGATACAATTTAGTTTTATTAAAGTGTTAAATTCAATAAATTCGTCCAATTCCCAGGAAAATTAATGTTTCAAGTGCCGAAGAATTGTGTTTTTCTTATGTTCAAGTCATATTTGTCAGTAAAAGAAGGAGAAATCGACCCAGTACCGGATGCAAGAATCTGTTTAGGATCAATCAAACAATAATAGTGAATTGTTGACTGACTATCCCAGGGTTTGGGTTTGAACGAGGCCAAATTTTGACCATGTGCAAGTGATTTTTTACGTACGAAAGCAATTAGGCGGTCGAAAAGCCACCACACGGAGAATTTATTGCATTATCCTTGAACGGCAGAAACTCTTGAGTTTCATTCAGAAAAATTTTGCTTCTTGCCGAGCCTTAGTATACTTTTTCAAGTGGACTTTCTTTAACTGATATTCTGGTGCTTTTGTCCAACTCGTACTTTCAGTAACGTCTTTTTTTTTGTTTTGTTTTGAATTGTTGAAATCTGTTCAACTTGTGAATGGGTTAACGTAACTGTTGAATGAATTGTCTGTTGGGGGAGATTTTAAGCATTTCATGTAAAAGGAAAATATTTTAAGTCTTTATCCTCTTTATGAATGACTCCTTTCAAGCGATGTATTTTGCCCTGCTAGTAAACAGCAGGTGAATTTTGTACTTGTAGTTTACTCAAAAAAATATGTTCAGAAATCTAATTCAGAAAAATATATTCTTTGTGCGTATAACGTGCTAAAAATTGCATTTAAAAATAACGTAGAATAATCTTTGCTCTACAAATGTCATTCCGAAAGGATCCCGCACTTTTCTTCTGGAAATTGGCTCCAGGCGAAATTGGCCGAAATTTTTATATGTTTCAGTATTCGATGTCCTGATCTAAAGTCTCAATCGGCAGAAAGTGATATAAGTGATTTGGAAATTATTATTTTTTAACCTGACAAATGTTTCAAATGAATGCGCATATGTTTAACGTAAAATTTTTACAGTCGAACACCCCAGTAGCTTCCCATCCACCAACTCGGCTATATGCAATATATAATTACTATAGAATATTAGTACTCGGTGTTATTGTTCCATCACGAATAAATCATAGGTCCTTCATTTTGATTTTGATTCACGTAGATAGCACAGTATGTCGTGTTCCTGCCCAGATGTAGACATTCTAGCTTATTCCTGATATAAGTTTACGAAATAAGCAGTATACCATTTACGACAAACCTCTCCGTCTCCCGATTGTAAAATGCCAAAGAAATGTTTTTTATTAATGCACAGTAAATAAATACAAGTGTTTTAAATATCAAAGAGAGGCAAAAATATTACGAGAAAGTGCGAAATTTATATAACTGCATTAAAGTTCTTTTATATATTTAAGTATAGTTTTCGTGATCTCAAAAGGCTAACACTGTTATTTAAGTTCAAGTTTTGCCATTAATGAGAACTAACAAAAAAAAATTTCGAGAGAAAAGCTAAGTTAAGAATGCAGGATTTACTGATAGGAAAATTGCAGAGAAATTTAAACGTGCTAATCGAGAATTTTGTCCTACAGGGTGATAACTATAGAAATTGGATGTCCTCAAAAGTTAACACTATAAGTTTAACAGAATAGAACAGAATCAAATTTAGACGAAAGCAACAAAAAATTACTTATATACTTCCCAAATTGTTGTCAAACTGGATTTTCCAGTGATTAAACATTGTGTACAAAAAATATTAAACGCTTTCCCATATGTGGTTTTCAAGAAACCTGCAAGAAAACCACTATTAAAGGAGCAATAAAAAATGGAAAATTGGAAAATGGTTATTTTCTATTGTTAAAAAAAAGTCCCATTTGGACGGGAAACCTTCAGTTTGTTTTTATAACCCTAAAAATGGATCCCGGAAAGTATGGAATTGTTTTAGAAGCAAAGTTAGTTCAATTTGTAGAGGACGTATTCAATAATAGTGAGTTATTTTAGCAGGATAGCATTGCAATTCATATGCCTGAGACTTATCGAAAGTAGTTGCACACACGAAAATTCCTTCGTTAACCGTGACCGGCCCGCCCCGTAGACTTGTTATTAACCCACTCAGAAGTATATGGAGAATAATGGCCAGATATATTTATGCAATTCGTAGACAGTTTCCAACGGCAGCATCCTTTAAGGAGGAAATAAAAAATCTTTTGAAAGAATTAACAACAACACAATCGAAAAACCAATTAGCTCTATGCCAGATAATATTTTTTCTGTTATAAATAATGGTGGACCACAAACTAAATATGTATTACTTGAAAATTTTGCTCCTTTTTATCCACAAGTTTGTGTTTTTATTGAAAATTTAATTAGTGCGGCGACATAAATTTGACACTTGATTTGAAACTTTTTCAATGTCCTTATATTAATGTTAAGAGCTTTATTTATTGAAACATTGCAATAAATAATATTTACATTCTAATTTATTCTTCTTATTAGTTTTTTTTTTAAATTCCAAATTTTTTTTTCGAAAAACAAAAATGGGCATGGCTTAATTTTCTAGGAATCTTTGCGATAATTGCATCATAAAATATAGAAGCCTTTCTATAAATTGGAATCACAATAGATTGCTTTCAAATGTCAGGCATTAGTTTTTCCTGTAATATGCGTAATATCAATTCATATAATGCCAGTTTCCATTACATAAATGCCGCTCAATGATGGAATAATACTCGTGTCCCCCGTACTACCCTTCCTATTCCCTATCCTTCTTTATTTCAGCATCTGTCGTCCTTGTTCAGGGTTGGATCAGTGCTGTAACTTCTCAGAAAGGAAAATGTAGTACATCAACGAAAAAAATGTAGTATATTCGTTCAAGATGTAGTATATGATGGGAAACACAAATTATTCATTATTACTTTATTGAAGAAAAAATATAATATTAATTAACAAAAAAGAAAAACAAAAAGTTTTACACTTTAACAAAGTAAACGATTTTTTCGTTCATTTAAGTATAATGACCATCTCGAAATGTAAATTTCATAGCATAATTCAGAAGGCTTTGTGGAAGTTCAAATATGCCCTCATCTTTTATTAATTCTTTAGTAAGTGGTTTGATTTTATAAGACAAATTTGTGCAGTTTTGCCATATAAAGGAAATTTACTTTGAGAAAATTTGCTCTTTTTGTCTAAGAATATAAAACTTTTGATGTCACATCTCAGTGTAAAG
>QYTT01076842.1:0-15484 GCA_006980735.1 Dasypogon diadema | reverse complement strand
AAGAAAGAAAACAAATAAGTCTACTTTAATGATCCCAAGTAGCGGTATTCGATATTATCGACTCTTCGCAAATGAGTTGAAAAACTTCTGTTAGATTTTACTTGGTGTAGATAACGCAGTGTGTCCTGGACCTAGAGCTTAAACGAGAAGAATTAAACTTTTGTCTTGTTCCAATATGAGATGGGCGCCCTAAGACGGATGGTGTATGCATTTTTTAGATTACTTCAAAAGCCCAAATTTTTCATCTTAATCATTTACCCACTCCGGTGGCAGAGCGAGGTGAAGCCACTGCGATGTTGCACAGTAAAAGTTTCATATCAAAAATTGTGGCTTACTTACAACATTTGTCAGGTTAAGATGTCATTTCCCAATCTACGTTCCCTGAACGATTTCCTTCCGCCTAAGCTGTGCTATTGTTCCCTGAGCTTAGATGATATGGTAAATGAGTTAAATGAACATAGCTCTGAATCCAATTGACAACAGCGCGTTAGAGTCAATTTGTCTATATGGAAATTAAATCATCTTGTTGTTTACAAAAGGAAAAGAATGCTTTATAATGCAGTAAAAGTTCTTGACTTGAATTATACGTTCCTATAATTCAGATAAAAAATATAAATGCTTGGATAAGTAGGTATACATACTTCAATATTTTATTGGTTTAAAGTTCATCGTTCATCTTCTTCTTTTTTACGGGTGAAGCACAGGCATACCTTTAACTACAACACTTCCGGTATACGTTGGAAATATGTAGGAATTCTAGTTACATTCATTTCGAATAAAGCTCCCATACCTTCATTGAGTAGCTCAACGAATTTAGTAGTAATCAGTACAGCTTCATTCAACCTAATATATGGGTATCTTATGATCATTTAAGAAGAATGATCATTTCAGGTCTGTCGTTTGTCGAGGGTATTACCCATTAAAAGGTACTTAAGCCTTCACAATCGCTCCAACTTTTATACAGGAATACGTATGTCGTGTCGGCGTACAACTGCTGTAAAGACAGAACAAGGTACGCAATTCGAATCCCGGTTCTTCCGACAATTAATCCTTCTCCTCGGTATACACCATACGCCCACAACGATCTAACTTCCTCAGCCAAATGGCATGGCAGAACGCTTCCACGTCCAATTAAAAACGATTTGAAATGCCATCAATACGATATCACATGGTGTGAAGAAAAGGATTTAGACATATTTAAAATATTAGCCGGCAAAATTAGTTTAAGGTCAGCCACTTAAATTGTGATCAAATTTGTTCACTGCGAAAGCAAAGAAGCCTACTACGCCAGCTTATGTATATATAACCCAAAATGGCAGAAATAGAAGAATTTGTTTTGTTTGGTACTCCGGCGTAGGGTGTCCCTCAGGACTAACAGCTGCAATTTGAAGGGTGTCCCTCTTTTAAATATTAATTTTTTCAGAACTAACTATGGTAAGTATGAACGTATCGACCGCATGTGTTTGGCGGTTAATCGCGCTGGGGAACACTTTGACATGAATGTGCCCAAAAATGTGTTAAAAAATAGGCTTTTCCTTGTTTTGTGATATTTTGTCTGTACTATTTTTGTTTGTTAACATTGCTAACTTCTCTTTTCTCCTTTATACTATTTATTTGGTCTAACCTTACTAACTATTATGTGTCTTGCATATGTGTGAACGCTTAATGCGGAGATACCCGAGCAGAAATTTGTTAAGGCTAGAACTTGGCGCAGGTCTGGTTTGACCGATTTCCATTATGGTCCTGATATGGCAGCCTGATTTAGCGCAGATCCGAAATGTAACGCTGTTGCGAGTCCGTGCGCTATCAGGTTAACGGTTCAGGTCCGGATCGGGTTCCCGCACGTAGCCCAGATCAACTTTTTAAATCGAAAAAATGCAACTTTGCTTCAAAGCCGATCTACTCCGGATTTGAACTCACACCCATCTGCGTTGTAAGTAACCTCTTTTACCACTATGCCAACTTCGCCTCAAGCCGATCTACTCCGGATTCGGACTTGAACCCACACCCATCTGCGTTGTAAGCAACTTCCTTTTACCACTACGCCAACCTGACCTTAAGATCAAGTGTCCACAAAAATGTGATTCAAACACTCAGTATGTTTGTTTATGAAACTGAAACGCTTTTACGATTTCACTTTTTATTTAGTTTTCAAAAAATTCGTTTTCCACAACTTTCCTTTCACAAAAACCTTCTTTCATCTTTCTTATTCGATTCTAGCAAAAAGCCGTAGGAATTGTAAAATTTGAGCCAACCAAAATACGATACAAAATCTAATAAAGCTTTTTTTGAATTTCTGGTTCTTAATCGTGTAGCTTCTCCGGATTTCTGTGTTCAACTCATCGCCTCTTTTTCTAATTTTTCTTTAGTGGTGATAATATTCCCCTGATTTTGGTTATTTCTAGAGAAATTACCGAATATGGTAACAAAAACTAAGCAATTTGGAACTCATTACCCTTTTCTGTTAAAGAGTGCATCTTAGTCTCATTATATTGGCGTCCTTGTCTATAGCTACAAACTTAACAAATGGTCTTGGAGAGGCCAAAATTTTGAACTTCATTATGGCGAAATTTCAAAACAGAACAGCTCTTATGTCATTGCTTACAACTTAAGTTTTGACTTGCGTTAGTGGTCAGTTAACAGAGATTAGAAAATTATTCAGAGAATTTCTTGTTTCACATCGATATGAGCAACAATAAATATATTTGCATTTTCCCTATCCTTTCATTCCAAGATGAGATATTCTTTTCAAAGATAGAAGTCCTTGACGAGGTTTTTTCTTTCTTGTCCATTGCTCCGTGGTGCGACGACTTCCAGATGGGACAAATCGGGTCCTTAATAAATAGTAATAGTAATATTTATTTATATATATAGAGTTTCCCTTCCAGCCCAGAAGGCGCACTTCTCAGCGTGAAGCCAAGAAAAGTTTACCTATCTCCGCATTTCAAAGAAATGTGTTAATATTAGGCTCCCCGACAAGCATGCAAAATATGTAATTGTTAATAAGATTAATCCAATCGATAGAACAAGGAAACAAGAAAGTAGTCAGTAATGTTAACAATTAATATGAATCACACGATCAGAAAAAGACGATTTTTTAGTACCTTCTTGGACACATTCAAATCAAAGTGCTCTACCACACCATTGACCGCCGCACACATGTTATTAATAGGCTCATGCTTACCATAGTTAGTTCTGAAGAAATTAATATTCAAAAGGGGGACACCCCTCACGTTGCGGCTACTACTCCTAAACGACACCCTACCACGGAGTTCCGCAGAGTCAATATTAGAATTCAGAAGCTGGTGGATAAAAACTATATCGGCAACCTTGCGTCGACTTTCCAAGGAAGTCATGCCAAGAAGATTAAGCCGCTCGCGATACGGTGGAAGGATCATTGGGTCATTCCAAGGGAAATTTCTAAGCGCAAATCTAATGAATCTGCGCTGAACAGACTCGATGCGATTGCTGTGGATAGCATAGGAAGGATTCCACACCTGGGAAGCGTGCTGAAGAAGTGTTCGGACGAACGAATTATACAATGTTAATGATACCCGAGAATCAGAGAACTCTTTGGACCAGCCTTTAATAAAGCCCAGCATGGAATTACTCTTAGAAGCAGCATAGTTAATGTGGGAAACGAAATCAAGCTTGGAGTCAAGCTTCACACTGAGATCATTGACAGACTGAACGCGAGGAATATTGTTTGCAGAAAATGTGTAATCGTAGGAAATATAGTCACGCTTCCTACAGAATGACATGACCTCGCATTTATTTATGTTAAATTCCAAGTCATTATGTCCGCACCACGAATACTTTGTATTCAAGTCCTCCTGAAGGAAGCACAGTCACTGAAATCATTGATGAAGGAAAAAATCTTCATGTCGTCAGCATAAATTAACACCTTAGAATGCCTTAAAAGATGCATAATGTTGTCAATTGAAAGGACAAAAATTAGCGGGCCAAGGTGGCTACCCTGAGGAACACCAGATGTGGCCTCTATGACCCTTGACTGGGAACTACGGAAAAGAACCTGATAGTATCTTTCAGATAGATACAAGCGGATCCACTACAAGAGTAAACTAGGAAACCCTGGTTTATTCAACTTGAGCATAATGACTGAATGTGACAGTTTGTCAAACGCTTTGCTGAAATCTGTATAAATACAGTCTGTTTGCAGATTTTTACCAAAACCCGTAATGGTAGTAGAGGTAAATTCAAGTAAGTTTGTGGTAGTAGACCTACCTGATATAAAACCATGCTGAGCAGCCGAGAGAACACTTTTACATTGTGGAGACAACTGGGAATAAACAATGGATTCCAACAGTTTAGGTATACAGGACAATTTAGCTATAGGTATGTACTTAGAAATCTCGTTTCTATTACCTTTTTTGTGAATAGGTATGATGAAGGAGGTTTTCCATATTTCCATATATGTAACTAAACATTTTGTATAATATATAATATAAGATTGGTAAATTATATTTATTAAGAAGTAGTTGTGATATAAAATTTTTAAATAATTTAGTTATTGTTCTATTATTATTATATTATATTTATTATATTCCAGTATGATATAATTTTTTGTAGAAGAAAGAATCCTTATAGAGCATTTGATATTAGGAACTGATGAGTGCCTCGTAGAAACTTCCTAATATGGCATACCGTCCTACAGCCTGATCTGGCTCTGACAGTATTAAGGCATGCCCTAACAAATTTCTGCTCGGGTAGGCTTGACTCCACGCTGAAAAATGCCCCTTCTGAGCTAGAGGGGAAACTCATTATTATTTTAAATTTTAGATTTAATCTTTTGGTATCAACACACTCTAATGCTATCTAATCAGAAATTCCTTTATACTTTTCAACTTATTTTCTCATTTTTTATTAATGAAAACTCCATTCAAGAGTTTTTGAAGCTTGTAAAAATGACCAGTTTCGCATCATTGGGTACTCTCTGAAAAATGAAAATCCATTATACCAGCAGTCGTTACGATACTGCCTGAATCTGAATGCAAAGGAAGCTCCAATTCAAGCATACAAAAAGTTTTCTTTAAACCCATTTGGAAATTATTAACGGTCAAGTGCACAAATGCCGTAGGGTAGGGACTCAGATGTATCTTATTTTGCCTTCTCCATAAAGAGCAGATGTTGAAATTCCGATTAGATATTATCTCCTTTGTTTTAAATGTCGTTAATTATTTTCAGACAAGTATTCAAAAAATGCAAAGTCGAAGTTTATTTGCATTTTTATTGCGAAATTTCAAAACGTAAGGCAATAATACATTTTTTTTGGAGAATTTAATGGTAACAGAAGCCCTTTGTGAATTTATTATTCATAAAAATATGAATACGTGTTGCGAGGAAAGACAGTGAAAAGGGTGTCGGGAATTATGATGGCAAACAAAGGGATTGAACAAAATTTTATTTCAGGAAGATAAATAAAGTCAAGGAGGCTAGGATTTGTTTTTGCTAAAATTTCGCGAATATAAAATAACAATCCTTTACAATATATTGATAGGCACTCATGACGTAATATTAATATATCATAAGATATGCTGTTCACAAGTTATTGTGACAATAAAATAAAATAATTGCATGAAGACGCTACATAAAACAAAGCAGTAAAACCTCAACGGACTGGAAAAAGGAAATAAAATAATAAATGGAAATAGCTTGAAGAAAGTTTGCGTTTGAGGTGTTAGCAGCAGGGAAAGCTGGAAGGACAATGACCAAACAATATCTGAAGATTCATTCGCTCTAATTTTTGGACCCCCATTTTTGTTCTATAATTCAAAAGCACTAATTAGTTAAGAGTATTTTACAAGCTCTTTCGCTTTGACTAACTAAGGGGCCCTACCTTAAGAAAAGGACAATTGCTTCGTTCCTTAATGCATTTCTGCGATTTGTACGTATTCTGCATTTCCTCGCTTTATATTTTCTTCGTTGTATGTATAACAACCTTAATTAACCTTCTTTCATTGATATGTTTCATTGATATTATATAATATAATTATTGTTCGAGGGATATCGAAGTAGATCGCCGAGGATTTTACTTCCTGGCAGCTAACCCTCTTTTAAGTAGTCCAACGCACAAAACAAAGCCACTGTTTCTACTTAACAAACCGAGATGTATCTTGCCAGACTAACATAGTAGAACAGATTTAGGCCTTCAGAGAAGATTTCAGCAGTCTATGAATATAAAATTGTCCAAGAAACCCTTCTGTGAGGGCGACCCGTCACTGATAAGAGAACTGAAAAGATTCTTATCCTCACTCTTGGTTCTGTTCGTGGGTATCCTGAATTCCCATCGCACGCCATTTTGAGTGCCGTCTCCAAGGAGATAACGCCCGTCTCTGTGGACATCTTCTTGCGACCCATCTCCTAACACTTGCCTGATCGATCAAGCAATACTTCCCGCATTCAGTTTCTTATCTACCACTCTCAGCAGCTGTTGATCAGCAGATTTCGTTGATTTCCCTGCTTGATATCGATGCATTCAGGAGATGAACTTGCCTACAAAAAACAACACGTTGAACATATAAATGAAAGTAAGTTCTTAAATGAACCGCCACGAGAACTATTGTAGACAATTGTAGCATACCTTGGTATCAATATCCCAGTAGGAAATTGAGTCATTGATGAACATCGCAATGACTATTTTCATCAAGAATTAATATAAGTCGGCAGCATGAGTGACATGGTAATGCAAATAGTAACGTAATAAAGAATGTTAATGACAGGGTAATCGAGAAGGTATTGTTTGAAAGATATTTGCATTTTTATGTTCGTGTTTATTTCTTAATTTTTGAGCGAAAGCTTTTAGGTACTAATGAGTACAAGGGAACGCAATTGAATGGGAACTAATATTGAATATTTAAACTAAACCTTACTTTTACCCTTATATTTTCTTTAATCAATCACTGAAAGAGAATCGTACCAAAGAGTAATTCAAGAATTTTCAATGTCATCCCTGTGTTAAAATTTATTAGTTTTGGCAATGTATAGTAGCGTACATATGTTAATTACTTCATTAATGATATCCTACTGGGACATAATGACAAAACATTGAACAGATAGAAGGTTATTACTGTATAGTCTAAATAAAAGAAAGCCAATAAATGCACGCTAAGGAACGTCTCTGAGCAATAGCAGAAAATCAAATGTTGCCATCTTGGACATGAAATAAAAAAATGCCTTTTTGTTTATACATTCCATACTATAGGCGATTACTCCAAAGTAGTTGAAGTAGCAAATAGCTTCGATTCCAAATACGGACGAATTTCTTGCAAATTGCAAAACTGCCATTTAATGTCTCCCGTGCCGACACGAAAGCAGTCATTAATCTACTAATATTAATTAGGAGAAGTGCCAATGAATTTAATCAGAAGATATCTGTTCTATAGTAATTAAATTGATTGGATTTTTCCTCAATTTCAGATTTATTTCCAGGGCTATAACTTCCTTCATATGAGGCAAAGATTTGCAAGCACTTATCTTTGAAATGAAGAGGGTAATATTCTAGCTGTATATGTTGTACACTGACAAGACATGTGTCAATTTGATAAAGGATACGTCTAAAACCCTCCGGATATATAATATATAACAAAAGCCATGAATCTGAGTAAATTACACACATAACTACATAACTATGGTTCAGATTGGTAAACGGGAGATATTTACCGGCGGAAAGTTTAGACATATTCACACGATAAATAGTAGCTTTTGTCTTTCCCCATAAGAATCAATACAATCTTATTGAATATTCCTGAATATTCACATACGAATACTCCGTTTCATGATTTGTCCTTATATGCATAACGGATGCGGAAATTCGGATATCCAATCAGAAATGTGAATGCCACCTTATAGAGGCTTCTGCCGCAACAATAATGGATAGTCTGATTTATTACTATGCAACATCCTACATATCGTTGGGTGCAAAACAACTAACATCATACACTATGGGATGGGGGGAAGGGGGGCATGAACAATAGAAGTCAGCCTATTTTCAAATATCTTCTTAATAGTAACCTGAATAAGTCAAATAATGGTTGTTCCGGCATTAAAATAAATAAAAGCGAAGAACTTTGCAAGTTATTGAAGTTCAACAGCTACAAGAACAGTAACATTAAAATAAAATAGTGTACACAAATTACTTAAAGTTAGAGGAGTATCTATGTAAACAAAACAATTTCAATCCTTAATTTTCAAAGTTTTTGGAAATTGTTTATCAACGTCAATACTTTAATAATTCAATACTTCTCAAAGTATACAAAAAAGTGTCCATGATTACATCTAAGGTCCTCTGGATGAAACATTCTAAATAAGTCTAAATTCGTCTAAACGCTGTGCAAAAAAAAGGGTATCCAGCTCGCGATAAGTAAAAAAGTATCAAAGTTACACGGTATAAGGAATACTAAAGGAAGAAATAAAAATCCCAATTTTCTACAAAAAATCAACAACAAAAAATACAAGAAATCACCTACAGCCAAGAAATCTATCAAGAAGAAATGGAAATCTCATTTTTTATAAGAAATCAAAGCAGACAAGAGTTCCAGATTCAATTACACCTGATAAGGAGATTTTAAGTATACACTGATTAAGCTAAGTATGCGAGAACAAAAGTCACCTAGACGAATCATTTTTTTTTCTTTAAAGAAGGTACGAATTGGGCATTTTTTTTGTTATAAATTTTGATAACATAGCAAGAGATTATTTTTGATGTTAATGCTTGAATATTGAAATTGTTTTGGTGAACTTTAAACAACTTTTTTTTGTGTTCGAAATAATTGTTACAAACTCTGAATTATAACACTCACAATTTAAATAGAAATAATAATTTTATGTGTGTTTAATGAGTTGAACGGCAGGAATTTGATAACCCTTTGCGTGAACTGTGATCGAACAATAATATCGAGTACGAGATTTTGTCCTCGTCTTGTGAGAAGGAGCTACTCTTAAAATAAATAAAGATTGAAATTTCAAAAAAATTATATTTATATCTCAATCAGTTCTGATCAAATCTTATCAGCGACGTTTATGTTTATTTTTTTACAACTCAAAAGGCATTATAAATACATTTCAGGATGTTAACTGGCAGCCTTAGTATTGGTGTCACCTCTCCCCCCCCCCCTGGATATTTATATAAAACTTTTGGTCGTTAAATAAATTCTTGGATTAAGAAATTTGTCTGTCTCTCGGTCACAGTTTCTTATTTTTAATACTGCACTAGCTATTTTCATTTGTAGTGGAAAAATTGCTTTGTGTGAAATAAGTTCTTCCCTTTGGGTGACTTCCTAGCCGCTCCTTAGTTCTTGTTTTCATGATTGTGCCCCGCAAATTTCTCAATAAATAAAAAATGATCTGGGAACCAAGTCATGGAGGAAATAACAATTTTAAAAATGGCTTAACAGTTGTTAAATTACTCATCTTCCCTCCTAGATTTATTTATAGGAAATAATACAAGCCCAGCTTCCTTTTTCAATCAAACATCTGTCCTCTGCTTTTCAAGACATGATCATATTTTCTGCATCTGCAAGGAATTCCACAGTTGCTATTGTACTGTGATTCGAGCTACATATGTATATGTACGTTCGCTAACATCTGTGGACGCCCAACTCGATTTTATTCTAACTGCCATCTATGTCCTTTATAATAAATTCGTTCATATTAAAAGGCGTCAAGTTTTGAACCCAAACTGTCCTTGGTTCACCGTAAGGATTAACGAACTAATATTATGCCGAAACTCGGTCTGTATCAGGAAACGCTTTCATACTGAAACATATGAAATGAATTTCATATTCTACGCAACACTATCAATCGCAAAGTCCTCTGTCTTAAGAAATCTTATTTTTACTCTTCTTTTAGCACCAAATTACCTAACATGAATATTTTCAATAGCAGCACCAATTTCAACCTCCTGAATCAAACTTTTTCTGGTTCTAATTTCAACTCCCATCCTATCGCTAAAAAAATCTACATCCTAAGTTCATTAAAATTCTTTTCAGTCCGGAATTTGTCCAAAGCATAACTGCACCACTGCTTTGATCAAGGTGTCCGCTGACATTCATATAGCGCTTGATACCGACAAATTCACTCTCCTGGATTTCTCTAAAATATATCACAGGCATCTTCTAAGTAAACTTCTCCACAAGTTCAATATTTCAGTTTCAGCTTGCCAACTTCTTCTTCTTACAGGCAACAGGTTCTTAGACTTTCTTCCAGTTAGTAGTGGTGTTCCCAAGGGTCCATTTTGGGACTGGTTTCACAAACTAAGATCTTTTGCCAGTAAAGTCCTGTAACTGGGAAAGACTGGGAATCGGAAGAGTTCTCTTCTTGAAATTTCATCAAAATCGATGATGGTCGCGTCAGAGCCTTCATAAATTTTCTACAGAATGAACTCTACACTATATTTCTTAAAAAATATTTAATGTCACATTTGTTATTATGTAACTAGCCGGACGTCTAGGGATAGCTAGCCACACCTGAAATTTGGAGGGATAAGCGTAGAAAAGGAAACGATTTTCCAAGAGTACAATTCACTCGATTTTTACTTGACCCACCGCTAGTGCCCATTTAATGTATTTTAACACTTATTTCCTAGAAATTATAGGCAAAAAACAAGAAAAACTTAACTAACCTAATAACCAGGCCTGGTTTTTGTCCCACGTTGAATTTCAAAGTTTCTGGTTCTTCCAAATTCTTCCAACTTCTTCAGATTCTGCAAATTCCTCCCTCCTTCTCCTGGGTGTTTTTATGTGTTTTTATATTTACGTTACGTTATTTAGTTACGTTTGATTTATTTGCTTTATTTTCGAGCCACTCACTTTATTAATACTCTACTACCTTCTCAGATTACTTTGGATTTTTTTTGCCCTTCTCGGAAAGCCCAACCAATTCACCATCCCACTCAAAAGAAAAAGAGCACCTCCATCCTCTTTTCTCCTACAATTCTGTTTCGACCTTACGCTTCGTCGACGGAAATTTGTCGGTTTCGAGATGAGGGTTTAGATGGCGTTCATTACCATGGTTAAAATTGACTTAATTTGAATCGATAACTCCTGATTTTCTTTACAATTTAAGCCTACTTATTGTATTTAAATCAAATAAGATAATACATGTCTTTTTTCAGTTTTTCTCTCCTTTTTAGGATTCCGTAGTCAACAAGGAACTCTTATAGTTTCGCCATGTCCGTCATGTTTGTACGCGGCTTAGCTCAGAGACTCTTAGTACTAGAAAACTGTAATTTTGCATGGGTATACATATTAATCACGCCGACAAAGTGGTAATATAAAATCTTGAAAAAATTTTTTTGGGTACCTCCCCTACACGTAAAGTGGGGATGAATTTTTTTTCTCGTCTATCCCATGATGTAGGGTGTCATTGGATTGGTCGTTCAAAAATATTGCGGGTGTGTGAAAACCATTTTTCGATTCAGGGATCCGTTTGCGAAATATTAAGCTTTAAAGTGCTAATTTTTGTTAGAGACAAGTGTCCCCCCACTCCCTGCCAGCAAAACGGTTATTTCTTACTTACTTACGTTTTGTTTTTTTTTTAATTAAATTGTATATACGATCTCAGGGTGCTTAATTTCTACGGAACCCTACACTGCGCGTGGCCTGACACGCACTTGGCCACTTTTTATTCTAATCATGTTTTTTTAACAATTCCTAAGTTTCAAATTCATATATTACTACATACCGAATTTTGTTTGTATAACAATCATTTTACCTAAACATAAAATTATATGAATTAATAAAATTTTCCACGTATGTTATCTTCCGCTTTTCATTTAAGGGTATGACTATTGGTATTGCATAATTTCCTTTATTTCACAGGATCTAATTATTTGTATTTTATATACGTGACTGTATAGATAGTTTTAAATAATTAAAGGGCGTGATATAAGGGAATAAGAGAATTCTTCTTCCGAATATCAACCAACATAATCTTTTTGCTTTAGTTAGATGCTGCGACTCATACATTTTCAAAATAGTTTATAATTTTTAAACAATTTTATTTAGCTTCACTTCTCTGTAATTAACTAACATGGGTCAAATCTTATAATCGGTTTTTCACCCACTTTCCACTGAACGATTATGTAAGCTGAAATTTTACACACATACATAAAATCGGTAGCAATGTAATATTTCAAATCCTGAGGGTGTGATCATCATGGCCAATAAGACGGTAGCGGATATTTACTTTATTCTTTTATATGCTGTTGTTTTTTTCTAATTTTTGTCTTGTGCTTCCAATTTGATTGAGCTACTGAAGTAACAATTTTTTTTTATTTTTACTAAAAACTAAAGGCGCTATTTGAGTGCCTTTAGAGAAAAACACATATCTGTACTGGTAATCGAAAAATTGCACTACAATTAAATTAACCTTAATTAAAAAAACATTTGTAAAATTTAATTAGTACTAGAAAGCTTTTATGGAAAGTAAGATTTAAAATTTCTTAAATATTCATTTTTGACTTTATCCAAATGATATTGTGAATAGGACTTCGCTCTGACATAAAATCTCATATTCTTTGCCTTTCATATGCACCCGATATATACTACTCATGCATTCAGTAAATAACTTAGATGTATTTTATATATATACATATCTGGTAGCCAAGTGTATTTGACATTAAACGAAATTAATTACAATTCCACAGAACAGGAAGGATATCTAGAACACTGTCACTCGGCTTGCGGGCTACTCCACTCCCACAAAGCAATGAATAGCAGGAATTAATCCAAAGTAAAATAAATTTGGAATAGAAATTCAACTGAACTGAAATGGACATGCTATGTTTACTGCTTTGATATGAAAGCAGCTCTTCCAGGAAATTTTAATGAAATATTATACTGGATGGAAAAATCTTGAAAATGCTTTCAGAATTAGGAAAATTCTAGAGATTATGTGTATTCCAAATGCGCTATACATTTAGAACGTATTGCATCTACAGTACTAACGATGAGTTGACTTTATCGTCTATATATGCAGGCATATAGTTTTATCTTTATTTGATTTGCGAATTCCATGTGAGTATCTTTGTTTAAGGTGGAGTATAAAATCCTTCCAAACGGGGTATTTGTACGCACAGTGTTTCGATCAGAACAAGTTAGATGGACAAAATTATTTGTTGCAACTTTTTTCTTTCAATGCCTTCATTAAACAAAATTTAACTAGAAATGCTATAATTTTTTACTAATATTTACAAGTTCATCATTATCACGAAATACTTCCTCTGAAGGATCATCTATAGAATAGCCTTACAAGCTAAAATTATGACCAGTAGTTACTACACGTGTACATATATTTACATGAGGTGGTATTATTAAATCTAAGGAACCTTTCTGAGTCAATCTCTCTTCGTGGCAATATGTGATCCCTTTCAAGAAAGAAAGCTGCCCAATTGGGAGAAGAGTCGATTGTACAATATCAGCACTATGCGCAAGAATTCTGTGTACAGTAGCAGGCATATGATACCACAAATAGAGGCTCAAATACACTTTTCTTTCGCGCTGTGCTAAATTTTGAAAATTTTCTACATTAATATTATAACAAGAGTGTCACGTCCTAAACCTGTGATTTCTGCACTGAACTCGGGGTTTCCAAAAAAATCTGCGAGCAGTTTTTCCGTCATTTGTGTTGCAATACCTCAGCTTTCGGCTATTTACAATTAAGCCCATCTCGATCCTGAAACTATTCCGAAAATTGACGAAAAGTTGGTCAGCTATTAACCACATCTCGCAATTGCCATTTCTTAATTTCGAGGAGTGCATTCAAAACAACAAATCCAGGCGTGTAGTGCACATAAACCAAAACCAAAGTTATCTCTATTTGCTACAAACTTCCTGGACTCAATATTAATCTGTTTTGGAGTAGCTTCGCAAATATAGCACTTTTGTGCCGAAGAAGTTTCAGTCAAAGCATTGCACACTTTCAGTCATTGTGAAAAGTGGCGGGATATCTCATTACAATCAATATTATACATTGTCCGTAGAAACTAAGTAGATTATTTCCTCTAACACTTTATTGGGTTCAGACACAGTAAATTCAGAATTTTGCATGGTAGAAGATGGTCGAGAATTCTGTGAAGCAATGTTACCACTTTTATCACATAATTGAAGCGGTACAAGTGAAAACCTTAATGAAAATTCGTCGGTATCGTCACTATTGGTGAATTTTTGTTTATATATGCTGTGACTGGAACTGTTATCGGAACCCGACTACCAACAAGGATGCATGATGAGGCATGAGTTTTATCTAAAAGGTCTTGTAGTTTGATTTCTGTACGAGTCTTGTTCACAACAATATATTCCTCAGAAGGGAAACATGCTTCTTTAGCTTTCTTAGTACTATAAAATAACAGAAATTCATAGTGTCCCCATTTAATGCTCCACTTCTTTCTTCATAAATGGCTTGGAGTCATCAAAGCTGCCTTTTGGTTAAGCAGTTTTGACTGGTCACTGTCACTGGATCACACACTTTTCTTAATTTCATTTTTGGGATTTTCACTCACGTCCGTAACAACTGCAGCCAAATCGCGTTGACCAGATGGAGTTGAAATTTCCACAGCAACCATTAATTCGGATATTCCCCGCGATCTGACTAAGATTTTAATTTAAAAAATAGTTGTATAAAAATGTTGCAATAAAATTATTCATAGTTTGAAAGCGGCGGGTAGCACCTATCACATAAATAAATCCTAGATCGAGACGCGAGAGGGCATGTAACTTAGAAAAAGAAAAAATCGAGGGAAATGTCACTAAATCTAAAAATCATGGTATTTTTCTAAATTACTGAGAAGAGCTTTGTTTATGTTCTCAGCACGATACGAACCTTTAACTTCAAAGCCCATCACTAAAATGTACTATGCACAGTAATAAAAGCACTAACATATGCAACGAATAGAAAAACTGCAAATAATTGCATTTGCCCCTACGCCTTTCCTTATATACGGGATGTCCGGTAATTAATCGATAATTCCTTCAAATCAATTCCGTTAATCATAACACTTCACGGAATCGATTGGTATACCGTAAACCAATTAATTACAATAATTAATTAAATTATCATTCATTATTGTCCTTAATTACTTATCAGTAGTAAATTTTTGAGCAAAATAGTTCTTGGAATATTGACACTGTAAGAGTTGTTTGTCAATTTTAGAAAGCATTTTCCAGAAATTCATATCCCACCAAAAACATTTTCATGTAAAATGTTGCCAAGACGAGACCATATGGCTCGCACTGTCAAAAAGTTATCAGATCTCATGTAGACTCTGCACGCCCTAACTCTATAAGCCCTAACTTCACAAACTCTACACCTTAGTCAAAATATGTAACAAAACCGTCACATGGGCGTAAAGTGAAAAATTTATTCAGAAACGGCCAAGCCACATATTTTGACTAAGGTGTAGAGTTTGTGAAGTTAGGGCTTGTAGAGTTAGGGCGTGTAGAGTTAGAAGCTTGGTTCTACATGAGAT
>QYTT01076827.1:0-14945 GCA_006980735.1 Dasypogon diadema | reverse complement strand
GAAATTATATCGAAAAACACAAACAACGAGGAGAGCCAGAGCCAGACTGTCTGATGCAGTTGCCTGTAAGTTGAGTGGAGTCATAAAAGTTTGGTATTTTACAGCATCACGACAAGTTGTTTAAAGATATCAGGATGGAGCTTTACAATATATCTACAATATATCAAGATATTGTCTAAATTTGAATGTTATTGCTCTTTTGATTGGGCTGGGCTAGACGAATAAAAAAGAAAATTTAACAGAAAATGGTGTGGCGAAGTTTACAGTCTGTGCCAAAATTTTGCATATAGAGATAAGGTAAGTTTTTATGGTATGTAAAAATGTGTTCCTCACAGAACTATTGCGGGCAGTTATGAAGCATTTCCTTTCAACTCTATTAAAAAATGTAAGTAAAAAAAGCTCTGCACCATCTAACAAGAATCTTCTCTTGACGCATCTATAATTTGTGGTGGGAGAGCTTGAGGATCTTAGTAATGCCATAACGAGGTATTGAGTCAGTAATGCAGGTACAGATAACCTGCCATTAGAGTCTTCCATGTCAAACTGATGACAACCTGCAGTGAAAGATACATAAAATACGGAAAATTTGAGAAATCCACCCTCTGCTGACGAAAACTGTATGGAGTCTAAGGAGGCCATTTGTTGCTAAGACGAGATGTCACCAAGACTGACAAAAATAGCGAAAACGGTAATTCCGAAAAGGTCGACAGGATGCAGCTAAGCTAAGCATCGCAGCTTCTGTCTTGTGGATTCTCCAGAACCAGCCACCACAAGAAAGTTTAAGGAACTGGTGCAGTGGGGTGGCATGAACGACAGTCCCAGAGTGCAAACTCTACTCAAATTTGTGGTTGGAGGGAATCTGCATATTAAAAGCAAGAAACGAAGCCGATTTTCGTCAAAGCCACACGAAAGGAGACGATTAGAAGTGCGGAGTCACAACTGGAAGAAATAGCATGCATGGATCACATTTCCTGTTGGAATGCAGTACTAAAGAACCTGAAGAAAGGGGTGAGATTAACCTTTAACATATGCCTTGAGGTATAATGTACTCCAGACGTGGCAGTACTACAAGACGAAGAAGGGAGAGCTGAAAACAATTCTTCGACAGCGAAGAAGGCGGTCTTGGAGTTATTTCTGCTCGAACATGGAGACTATATTAGAAGTCAGTAAACTATAGAACATAATCACCAAAGACTCGATTACTAAACCTGGACTTATGATGATTATGGAAAATGACCGAAATATTGGAGGAAGTATAAGGGATTCTAATGAAAGTATACTATTCAAAAGGCTATATCTTGAGGGATCTCGAACCGTGCGTAATCGCATGGCCACGAGATTAGAATGGGATGTGGATCTTCGCGTTCTTTAAATCTTCAGACCTGTCTGAGATATTCTCCGGCCTACTACAGTGGGGTAAAGTGATCTTTCTACCGAAGGAATGGAAAGTCAGTCTAACATCATTTCCGGAGAGATGACACTGATGGACTATTTGGAATCCACCATACTGAAGGAGTATCCCATTTTACTAGTTTGTAAGAGTGGTAGAGGAGAGACCGAATATAAGACGCATTACTTTATGTATTTTGATGGATATCGAATGTGTCTTCGATAAAACTATTGAAAAGTATTGAAACTCGACATAAGTAAAATAAACGTTCTTATGGCTTTTAGATTCAAAAGCTTCTTAGTTGTGCGGGAAAGGCTGTAGGCGGTAAGCACAGGTTACGACACGGCCTTCTCCGTACGGAAGGGAAATGAAGAAAAATAAAGGTGTAAACTTGTGGAAAAAATGAATGAGGAGACATACAAATACAAAATAAACTTGATAGAACAGCCGTACAAGGAACATATAAGGAATAAGCTGAAAGCAAATAATAAAAAGATAAATACATTATAGAAAATAAATGTTGATGAAACAATAGCAAAAATATTGTACGATTAATAGTGCTAATAATAGAACATCATCGCACATTCCTTTTACCAATTTGTCAAATTGATTTCAGAATTAATTTTACATAAGGTATTCATTGTCTACAATGTTGACATAAGGTCTGTTCTCCAACTTTGGGCTAAATAGTTATTTGGTGAAAACTTTATGTGAAGTGGGGGTATAATGAGTCTGAAGTAAGAAAACGGCTTTGGGCTAAAATTTTATGTTATATGATTTTGACAGTCTGTTGTAATGTTCTTTAATTTCTTTTTTTACTATTTTCCATAGTTCAATATCTAATTATGTTATCCATTTTACAAATTTTTGCAATTTTATGCCAAAGTACAAGATTAGAATTTTTCTCCTATTATTTTTTCACCGTCCACAAGCAGGCAATGACACTGACAGTCAGCTGTATTTGACAATAAGAATCTAAACTCAGAACCTTTTTTTTCATTATAAAATTTTACGGATGACGTAGTGAAATTTCCCCAGCGCGAAGAGTAAGAAAACGCGGTTTGATTTGTAAAACTTTGAGTAGGGAAACAGACCTATAGGTTACATTGTCTACGTTAAATATAGCGACGATAGACTACATCAGTTTTTACTCACAACAAAGATGTAATTTACGTTGTGTAGAAAATTTACCCATCACTGACAATGGACTCGCGATCAGTGTGTATTTCTTTAAAATAAAAATAAGAATTTTCAAAAATATTCTCTTTAGGACATTTATGGATCAGGGAAATATCCGACATCCTTGGAAATTTTTCTCCTTGACCGATATTATTTTGTATTTTTTTCAAAACTTTATCCCTTACCTGAAAAGTGAGCCCAAAACTGGGCTATACGATGTTCACGAGAAAAGTTGTGATTTTTTAAGGTACCTTGGAATTTTGAATATTTTCTAAGTCTTGTAGGTATGATTGATGAGACGTAAAGCGCCAAAAAAAAATGTTTTCTGAATACTATCCATATTCGTGATTGATTGAATTTGGTGGTGGTCGGGTAAAAAAATTGCCAAAGATTCCTGGAAAGACCCAATACCTAATGTGGGGGTGGGAAAAATATATGTATAGACCATAAGATTAGTTCCTTTCAATGGAATCAATTTTAAGAAGTCATATTGTCGCTGTTATGAAGTAGAAAAAAGGTAAATGAACTCGCGTTTCCATATTTAAACCTAATAACAAACTAGGTAACTGCCATAAATCTCTCTGTCAGTACGCTCTGCATTCTGTGAAAATAATTCCATAGAGAGTGAATAGTTTATAGGAAAGTATAAATGTTATGCTTTCTATTGTTTAACATTTATGCCACTGTTTGAACTGAGGGGGACAATAGTTTTATAATCCAGCCCATTACACAAAACAAATGTGAGCAATAGAATTTTATCATGAAAGCTTGAATTGCAAAAATTTGCGTTTGCTGCTCCCAGCCATAGATACACCGGCAGCTTTATTGTTTTCGCTCTGCACTATCACCCGCATTTATGGTGTTTCGTTGATTTATGATTTCCATAAACCAGACTTATGTATGTTGCTTTACATTTTTATTGCCTATCAGAAGGTTTAAATTCCATTGCATCCTGGAATTTTCAATTTTTATCACATGAAATGGGAATATTTATGCAAACACTTTTGGAGGTAGACCTTAGATTTGCAGGCGATTTTGACCAGTGTCAATTATGATAAATTTTCCAAATTGGTTGGAGGTTTGTATTGATAACCACTGCTTTCTCGGTGGGAATTAATTTAAATATAAAAAGCAGAATTTTAGGACATATTTTTGCACTTTGTTTTTTATTTCATGTATTTTTATACCTTATGCTGTGTGATAGATAGAGTATATTAGTTTTGATCTAACGTTTGTAACGCATAGAACCAATAATGCTAGAGCATTATTGATTTAAGCATGTCCGTTTTCCGTCCGTCCGTCCGTCCGTCTGCGTACACGATAACTCGAGAACGAATTGAGCTAGAAAGCTGAAATTTGGTATATATTACTTTCAGAAAATTTGTAGTTCGAAAATGGGTCGAATCCCCCACTCCTTCAATAGGCCGCCATATTGAATTTTTGGATTACTGGGTATAATTCAAATAGGGAACAATGTATAGCTCTCAAATTTAGTAAGGAGCAGTTTTATGAGACGATTGACCAATAAAATGAAAATCGCTCATATTCCCCCCACTCCTTGGACGAGCCGCCATATTGGATTTTTGGATTATTGGACATAATTCGAAGGGGAAGCAACCTATTACTTTGAAATTTTATATGGATGTGTTTTATGACACTCCAAGTCGGAAAAACGAAAATAGCCCACGTCCCTGCACTCCTTGGTTTGGCCGCCATATTGAATTTTTGGATTATTGGACTTAATTCGAAAGGGGAGAAACCTATCACTCACTGGGTAGTTACAGAATAAAAATTTACAGTTGTTTTTGTAAAATTTCCTGTGGTTCTCAAAGAGGTAACAGTCCCTAGTTGAAAAAAGAAGCCTTCATTACGCATATTTAAGGCCTCCTATGGAAGTTAAGAAGGAATGCCTCTTCGTTTCTTAGTTAATTTCGTTTTTACATAGGTTGTCATTGGAAGGAAGGCATACTAAAAAAATTCTTGTTGAGTAATTCTAAATGCATAGCACAAGTTTTCCTTTTTTATAGCTTCAAATTTAAGTTTAGGGACGTTTTCAGAAATGTTTACAAAACCGAACTGCTTCAATATTCCTCCCAGAGGAAGGCCTACTCAGTTTTCCAACTGGGTCCGCAAACAGTAAAGATAGTACAGTAAAGATTTGAAGTTGTGTTCGTGAAATCGCCTGCAGGTTTTGCAAATAATATGATGGAGAGGTTCCAAACATTGTTTTATAACTCCACTTTTTTTTAAAAAAGGCAACTCCCAGAATTTTAAGCAGCGTTGACATTTTTCTTTTCAAAAATAACAAAAGCAATATAACAAAGCTGAATACTGAAAGTTATAAAATGAAAATGGAAGTGTTACTTTAGATTTTGGAAAATATTTCTTGGAAAATATATACATATGTACATACCAACAGATTAAATATCCTCTATCTGCTTAACTATTCTGTGCAACGACGATAGGGTAGTTTAACTTTCTGCGATAAATGTGGCTGGCATGTGGTAACTATTAAAAAATTATTCCGTCTGAACCCGGCTTCATCTCAGGTTGAGATTTGGAAGTATTTTAATTGATATTATGAACTATTTTACCAAAAAATAAATAAATAAATAAATAAAAGGAATCAGATGTTGGCATTTTAGGATATTCAAGAATAAAGGAGCTACCAGTTATCCTTGAAATCCTTTTGTACCTACTTAAAAATTTTTATGGGTATTTTTATTTGACGTTTTGACTCTTTCCCTTTGGTATGAGCTATAAATCGTCCGGCTGCGATTAGATTTACGGGTTGTATGAATATTTAAGTGAGTGAATTTTAACGAAATTGTGAATAACTCTGGAAATATAAGGTGGTGGGAGTAGCACCTATTTTATACTGACGAAGAGTGCTCTAGCTGTGCAAAATTTGAAGAAAATCGGTGAGGATCGACTCACAAAAAAAAGCATTTTGGTCGATTTATAGTGGAATCTCCCGGGTGGCTTTTTGTCAACAGATGTAGTCGCTAAATTTGTGCTACAGCGTTTTAAGAAACATTTTGGTTACAGCATTTTTCGACTATAGAAGATAATGAAGCTTGCTTCATGTTATACCGCCAAAGCGATGGCATATAAAGTAGGCTTGAAATTAAAAAAACGTATACAAGTCAGTCCTCTTTGGACCAGTAAGTAAAATAAAACCTTCGGTTTCCACTATTTGTTTCCAACCAGAAATAATTTCTGTTGAAATTGCTTGCACCTTTATCACGTTTCTTCCCTTCAGATGCTATAAATTTTCAGATAATGTCCCGATCAATGTTACCTTGGAACCCAGGAATGAATTTTATTGCACGATCACTGCAAATTATACCTACGTAAATTGTAGTCTCCATTTAACTCCATGAAGAATAGCAGACTTCGATTCGCATAAGCCGATAGGGGTCCGGGTGCCTGCTATTGTTCTCCTCAGTCGGTACTGCATGCGGTACCTCCCGCGTTACACATCGCAAACGCGTATTTACCCCCGGATAAATAAATCTCTTCCACGTAATTGAGATGTAAATTGCGCACTGTAACTAGTGTCACGATCAGAAAGATGAACTAATAGCCTAAGACTTTCATGGACATAATTCTCTCTGTAGGGAATTGTCTGAAGGTCCTAAATTGAAAAAATTGTAGAAATTGATCAAAAGTGTTGCCGGCAGATAGAGGAGGAGTTATTTTCTAAGAACGATTCGTTCCGACTCTGAGCTGAGCTCTCCTTTAAATAGATTTAGATTTAAAAAAAACGGCAAAGTGTACAACGAAAATTAGCTTGGAAAAGGAAGAGACAGGGAGCATATTTTTGTGATTTATTTCAGTTTCTATCCGCCTCGAAATTTATCTTATCACCACTACGAGGAATCTGACAGCATTTGGCTACAGTTAAACGGTGCAGGTCATGGACAGTGGTTATTCGTGTTACGTTGCCGCTTTATGAAAATATGATTAATGGCAGCAGAACTGACCACATAACCCTGGGAGGTATGTTCGTGGTAAATGTTAGTGAGGAATTCAATTTTGTGCTGCAATTCCTTCCAATGCTGGAAAGTCAATGAGTTCTTCTTAATCAGTTTTAATAGAGTTCCTTTTCATATTCATATCAATTTATCATTTGATAAATTAATTAAAAACAAACTGATCTCCGTTATGGAATTTTTTGAATATGAATCAAACATAGATTGGGCGGTTTTTCAAATACAGAAATATACTCGTGGGCATAAGGAAGAATAGGCTTTTGCTTATTTTAATAAAATAAATTAACATTGTCGAAATTACTTTAACAGAGAAAAGGTAATCAATGACCAGGCTGCGCCTGTGTTTCATTGCAGAGTTCCCTGCAAATATTTTAGCGAAATTTCGATTGTGAAGTGAAGAATTCCCGAAGTGATGAATTTCGAGATTTCTTCGAAAATTCTTCGAGTTGGCGAAATAACCAAATATTCGCGCTAAACATAAAATCGTCATGGAAAAATTCTATTATATTTGTTATATGTAAATAAAAGTTAGTGAACCTTATTCCCCAATATTACACCATTTGCACCATAGTCTCGTCTCCAAATGTGACAAATACCCTTTACTATTTTTTCGCTGCACTAAATATAACTGGTACCCATATTTTGTTAACCCAGTCGTTGCTGCAATTTCTTTCGATTCTATTCTGCGATCAATCAGAACAACTAATCTCAAAATAAGTCTTTTTATCACCGCTGTTGAAGATCCACCTGAGTAAGGCACGCTTTCCACAGATTCCCATTCTCAACGGAAGCGTTTTGATCAGACTTTGAATTTCGTCATTTGCTTTTAAGTAAATCCATTTATTTTAGAAAATTTTATAAGCGTATAGTGTTTGCTTTTATCAATTTTTTTTGACTCCCCAAAGAACTGCCTCAACCTCAACCGTCGAACCCACGCCCATAGCACAGGAAATTTGCAGAAGTGAGCCTCAGCCTGCTCTAAAATGTTATTTAGCTTAGTATGAGTCCTGAGACCAGTGACATCTTAAGTGAACCGTGCTTCTCAAATAAAAAGCATATTCACTGATTTCAAAATGCTTTCGGATATGGCCTTGAATAAAACTTGAGATAATGGGTAATTCGAAACAGTGGAACGAAGTAACCAGTTTTTAGATTGCATGTCGTCGTTATCTTTTGAAAGTACCTACTCTCATTCTCTAAAATGGGAAATAGGAAAGTTCCATTATCAAGGGATTATCAGAACAATAAAATTAATCGGTCAATTGGTGGGTTAAAAGATTGCAATTAAATTAAAATATTTGCGTGCAGTTGTTTGATTGCTTCAGCCTATGCAGTGTAAGAGCTTCATTAAAGCTCCAGTGTAAAGTTAGAGCGTGGATCGCACGACAGTCGTTAAATGAGCTTAGACTAGCCAACACAGTTCAAGGAATTGCTATTGGATTGCTTGAGAAATGGATAATCTTATCCAACATATTATTATAGCGATAATAGTCACCTGCCTAACAATTTACTTCTACCTGATGTGGAACTCTAATTACTGGAAAAAACGAGGAGTGAAAGGACCAAGGCCGCAAATCATCTATGGAAACGTGGAAGATAGTTTCAAAATGAAGCGACACTTATGCTATGTGTTCGACGACATATACCGGTAACAAATGTTTCATTTTGCTGCAGTTTTTTAGATTTAACTTAACTTTGAAGTGATTACAAGCATGTCGAACGATTTGCGGGAATCTTTATGGGGCGATTACCTCAGTTGTTGTTGATTGATCCGCTGGTGGTGCGAGAAGTGTTGGTTTCAAATTTTAAAAATTTTCACGATAATGAAATATCCTTAGTGGTGAATTACCTGTCCCAACTAAACAATACCAATATTTCACGAATTCGTATTTATAGACCACTGATAGCCGGGATCCTCTTGTTGCACGTAATCCATTTTTATCAGTTGGCGCTGATTGGAAAGAGAAACGTGCACAAGTCATACCGGCCTTAACTGCTAACAGAGTATAATTATAGTGTTGAAGCTAAAGAAGGAGATTATCTGTTCGTTCGTACTTTTAGATCAAAACAAATTACCCTGTGATGAAAGATGTTTGCAAAAGGTTGACGAGGTTCTTGGTAGAAAAATTCCAGCATCCACCTGAAGGTGGTATTGAAGCTAGAGAAGTAATCGTGTTACAGTCACTGTAATTACGTTTTTATTCAGATACAAATATTTACAGTTAGCAACAAGATATACTGCTGATGTCGTAATAAATAGCATTTACGGAATTGAAGCTGGAGGATTTGCAGAAGAAGAATGTCGCATAATTGAAGAGGGGAATAGTTTTACAATTTTTCCGATGGCGTACTATTTTCTGGTGGCTGCATTTCCCTTTGTCAAACATTTCTATAAGTCCAAACTTGTGCCCAATCACTGCGAAAAATTTTTCATAAACCTAGTAAATGCTGCCATGAAACTAAAGGAGCAGACTGATGATGATCGCGTCGATTTTTTGAACTATTTACTTCAGATTAAAGAAAAGAAAAATCTTACGAACTTGGATATTGCAGCTCATACAGTTACATTCTTCTTGGATGGATTTGATACCTCTGCAGTTGCCATCTCACATTGCTTACACATGGTAAGTCACTTTTGAATTTTCATTTCATTTTATCTTGGAAGACAAGTGCCAATTCCAAAAATTGTGCAACATTTGTTAGGTTAAGATTTACCAATCTCGAAATTCTCTAGAATTTCCCTCCGCCTAAGCTGTGCTGTGTACAATACCTTAAAGAAGCGTTAAAATATTCTTAGGTGAAATTATATTTTCGTGATTTGGATATGTTATCTTGTGAGTGCTATCACATTGAGGTTATCAATGTACACAGTTCGAACTGGCAATGAACGCTGATAATAGCATTGAAAATTGATGCAAAATACTAAACATAATTAATTGCTTGCTAAATGTTGTACGGGATTAGTTGGGTGCGATAAGGTTATTGGACAATGAAATATTTACTTCACAAAATAAAATCTTTGCGATTATTTTTGATATAAAAGGGGGAGACCCTAGGGAAATACTCGCGAATCGATAACAGTAATACCGATAATAATAAATAAGGCAGTATAATATAAGTGAAATTAAAAACAGCCGATGATTTTAGAGTCGAACTAAACTAGTAATTATCTGATTTCCTTTGGATTGCTCTGAACTACCTAATCAGCTGCTTTTTTCCATGTCACTTAATAGTCTACAACACCGACATAAAGAAATGGACCACGCGTCGTAATGCTATACTTGGTAGCGAAATGGCATCACTTTTTTCAGGTCGTCTCTTTCCGTCTAAGGATGATTCCAGTGGCACTTCATCAGTGTCAGCTGTATTGCAAGCCATGCAAATGAAAGAGTTAAAAGTATAGTTGCTTCTCGTTTCGTCTAAGGACGATTTGATAAGAAGAAGACCAGAAAAAGTGTGCCCATGTGAGAAAGGGCATTGCGCGGTCCAGGAGTTTTATATGTCTATGGTCTACAAAAAACTAGAATTTTTTCCGGCTGACACTTCACTTTAAATTTTCGGTTCGGGTTCGGTTGCTTTGACTTGACCAAGAGTTCGAATCGAATTGTAATATAAAGTGAAAGAAAACTTCCTAAAACATATTTTTTGAGGTTCATCCGGAGTACAAAGAAAAGAACGTGAAAGTCTTTCAAGGGAGATCTTCAATATCTCGGGGTGCCACGTGATAGCCATCCAGGCCCCCTGCTTTTCATAATCTGCATCAATGATGTGTCTATGATCTTGGCTAATTCTGGAATTCTGTGTTACACTGGCGATGCCAAGATTTTCCGCGTCGCTTCGAGTGAGCGTGATTGTGCCCTTTTCAACTCTGACCTGGACGGTTTTTATAAATGGTGTGTATTTAATCGCCGGTTTGGTTTTCGTTCTATGCTATTTATATTAACCATATCGAGGCTGTCCAGCGTATGTTTGTTAGGTGTGCTCTTCGCGGCCTTCCCTGGAATAATTCTCTATTCTTGACTCCTTACCCGGACAGGCTTAGACTCATTTACCTGGATACTCTAGAGAAGAGGCGTAATGATTACAAAATTGTTTTCGCTTTTGACTGTATGCTATAGCTAGAGTTAAATCCCCCGAGCTCATTCGTTCGATATCTCTGTCCCAGGTGCCTTATAATCGCACAGAGAGAGAGGGAAAAATCTTTAGGAAGATAAGACCTATGTCTCGGATAGGTCATGATTAAGTTCACTCGTACTACACAGGAAGCCAGAAGACAATATTAATGAGTAATTATTAGAGCTATTATTTTGGAATTTATTTGAAAAAAAATGCCCCGACACAATAAAAAATGAGAACACTTGAGGTCTGAAATGCAGGAAGGGTTTGTGTCGTAATCCGGAAGAAAGAAATCCAGATTACCAAAAGTCGGAAAATCAAAATTTGGATGGTACAAAATCTAAATCCAAACAACTTAAAATCTGAAAAATATATATTAAAATCCGGAAAAAAGCTTTTTATTTGTAAAAGCATAATTTATTTTCTTAAAAGAAACATTTAACATTTTCCGGATTTTGTACTTTCTGGATTTGATACTTCCCAGATTTCTTGATATTTTCCCAACTTTTTTAACTTCCAGGTCTGTGGTTTCCGATAATATTTTTTATGGTGTTGGTTCTTGAGAGTCCTGTTGAACCCTTCAATAATTAAAGAATCTGGCCTTTAAGGTTGGCCAATACAAAGCTCTGGGGGTCTGCAAGGGTACACCCCAAAATATTTCTTCCTAAGATTTTCTAACGCTTTTAGTTATGATTATTAATTATTATTGCCAGCTTAATCGGCCCATTAAGAGCTATAGGTATAGGTTCCAAACAAATAAAATTTTGTTTGTTTGCCCGTTATTTTGATATTAATAATACTACTTGCTGAAAAATCTTCCAGAAATGTTTAGCAAAACTTTAAGAAAACCTCCACCGACAAGATAATAATTTTTAAAATTACAGTGGTAGAGTGAATGCTGTTATTTTCTATTCCATCCTTTCAAAACGCAAGCGAATGGAGTCATACCAACAATATTTGCTCAATTACAAGTGATAGACACTTGAATATCTCCGGCATTTTCACTGGAAAGCATCGTTGAGCCGATAAGTGAATAATTATCATATTGTAGGTAATTATATCAGTGCTGTTATAGGCCGGACTTTTAGTCTTATGTATTTTTTTCCTTTTAGAGAGTAGGCTTTTGTGTAACTATTAACATCGGATTGACATTACACAAGATACTTACGAAAGTTATTGCAAATATAATTTCGAATAAAAATTTGAATTGTTTGCGTGAGTGATTTGCATTATGTAAGCACAATTTAATGGCAGTTGACTGTAGCATGGTTGTTATCTAATACTATGCTATTAAAAATGTCATAATTCAAATAAATTACAGATCGCTAAACAGTTTTCATTTATTTCTATGGATGTTATGAATGAATCGTTTGAAATTTATTTCGTAATATATGAAACCATTTATGTACACTTTTTCCTAAGCTATATTTAACGCATCTGCAAACTAGCAAAGAACAGAGACTTAAGGGCCCGTGTAGAGGCATGATGCCCATCCAGTAATAGAGGTGAAGCGTCAGCAGAAAGCTGACCAAGCACTTCACGCTATTGTAGGTCCGTGAGCTGTGGAACAAAGTACTCTCTAGTAGGAATCTGCTGACCCCCAAACGATGTGTGAAAATTGGTTTGGACGCACAACACTATGATGAAATAGTTTGAATACCACATCCAAGCCTTTGTAATTGCTAAATATCCTCGTAATCACTCCCGTATCCATTCCGAATTGAGCACGCCATTTAATCAGACAGGAATACTCCGGGAATCGCATGTCCAAACAGGCATCCCGGAGCATATTTGCTGTCAGTGTGCGTGGCGAGCGACCCAATACGAAAGCGTCCTCTAACCGAGCTCTAGGGCCACATGTGTTCAATCTTCGGAACCGTTTCCGTGCCAAGGCGATCATGTCGTGTCCTTGTGTTATATGTACCTGTGTAATGCAGTCTCCGGAGGCGTTGATAACATCCCCGAGAACTATTACACCAGTTCGACGGTGCTCTTATACCTCGCTGATCGGAACCTCCACACAGTAGTTCGTTATACTTTTGCACAGTAGTTCGTTATACTTACATGAAATGTTGGCCTGAATCGGATCCATGTCTGAATTATAGACATCAGATCCTGGGTTCAATAGTGAGGAAAGAACGAGCGGACGGACAGCAGATTACAATACTTCTCTACAACGCGACCCCTCAGTGCATCGATCTATACCCGAGAAATCGCACTGCCCCTCTGGCAGAACACTCGGATGGATCCTCTAGCCTGAAGGCACTTTGATTTTACGACTATATTGGTGAGACCCAAACCGGCCATTCTGACTGGCATGCAGAGCTTGCTTTCATCGACCCATCATCTTCTTCCAAACCAGAACGCACATACTGCTTTTACTTGTGGGAGCCCTCTTTAAAGAACTCTACTTTCAGTAGATTCGCGATGTACAGTACTGGATATTCAGCTAATTTAACATACCGCTTGACCCTTTTGTGATAGAGAGAATAGTCGTCAGCGCCAAGAAGAGACAGCCTTGCAGAGTTTCTCCAAAACCAATTGGCGCGGTTTAGATTCGTGCCCGATATACACTCCCAAGTACATCAGGTATAGGTCAACTGTGATGTGTCCGCATACTGCTGAATAATAGCACGAACTGATAGAAATGTCTCGTCGCACCTTACAAAAATAGCCAGGTCTTCCGCATACGCCAACAAGAGAGGCCTCACATTGCCATATGGAAGTGAGCCGATAGTTCCCGCAGCGACCGAGGAAGATTTAGTAAAAATGTTTCCAGAGGAAAGTCGTAAAGGATACTTAATAAACGGAACCCCTGCTTAATACTCCAACTAAATAGGATGGGATAGAAAACCTGACCTTGCCGCCCTGATTCCTTTTATCAAAATATCAGAGTCTCTGTGGAGCCTCCGGATGATTTTCAACCTCCTGGGCAGAAGCCAGAAGCCAGAAAGTTCTCGTGAGAGACACCATCGAAAACCTTTTCCTGATCCAAGTAGATCATGGCTCTTCAATTCGAGCCCTACGTTGAAAATGATTTTACTAGCTTAAAAGTAGGTCCGTGGGGAAAATTTTGATTGGTAAATCATTTGAAGTACAGAGGGGTCGTGAGAAACATAGTGAATAGTAATTTTTGAAGGCGTAAATGTTTATCTCGGGTTCAAACTGACGGTCATATGTACGAAATTAATCGAGAATTGTTGTCTGTAATAAGACTGTTAGTTGGGTGTGGGATTTAATAAACTGCAATTTGGATTTATGTATTTAAATTACAACACATATTAAATTGTTAATAATTCACACCAAGCATGGTGAATTTAAAGCGACTACATAAGAGGTCATAAAAGAAGAAAAGGACGATGGATTTGGGAGGGTTCTTGGAATATTTCAGATAATACGAGCCCGATTTGGAAGCACTACCACCAAATTGAACAAATCGAAAAGACAGCATTTACAACAACATAAAAAGAGAGCATTTAACAATTGGTGGATAGAAAGAATCAGCATCCACCTACGAGGAAGTGAGAGGACTGCTTAAATGCCTGGGTATAGATGACTTCAGTAGATTCACTGCAATCCTTTTGATAGAAAAGTTTCTTTTCTGAAACCTACTTTTTCAAAGCCATCCGATCCTTTGCAGAAGATACAGGATATTCGTCTCTTTTGACGAGCTATTATCATAGCGATTTCTGTATATTCTGAATTTTTGTAGATGGAAATTAGAAAAAAGTTAACAAGTATCAGTTAGTAATCCTCTGTGGCCTTAATCATTCAAGAATCTTGGAAGACCAGATATTCACCAAAGGTCACATGTGTTAATTTTACAACTAACTTACCTTTCCTTCTTCTAGGTCCCCTCTTGTATATATCGCAGCAAACGAGAAAAATGAAAGGGTTTTGAAAAATTTTGATTTTTTAAAATATAAAATCATAGCATGATATCTAATAAAAATGTTCACAAAATTACAATCAATTCGACGTATTTATTTCAGGGTGACTTTTTAAAGTCTATGATTTTTTCTTGGGGTGAGAGTGCCACTTCATCCCCATTTTCCAAACTATATAATCCAAAAATTTGACCAAGAAGTCTCAAATTATAAGAATTTTCTACAGTAAATAGTTTTTTGAAATGTACAGCTCACTTTTGTTTTGTTAAGAAATAAATAGCCGTAGATGCACATCGAAAAATAAATTTTCATTAGTAGTTGAAATAATAAAAAACAGAATTTTAAAGGAAAACAAATGCATATTTGTATTTTCTTTGA
>QYTT01076822.1:0-14512 GCA_006980735.1 Dasypogon diadema | reverse complement strand
TCTCTCCTCGTAATTAGTTAACATAATCTGAAACACTTCACTTGTCTAGAAAATTTAAACCTTTAAAGGGTATTCGGTATGACATTGCGTGTTATTTGGAGAACGCATGGCAATTTTTGATTATGAAACTTATAATTACCTGAAAATTACATTTTAGCTTAATGAAACCGTGGGAATAACCCGAGAGCATGTACTACAACGAGATATACATAATTTATTTTATTTCCTTGAAGCTGAGGGGGGTCAATGAATAGATTGACTAGAACTTTAAAATTTTTAAATGAGCATTAAAAGTGTTACGACAGAGGAAATTCCAATCAGGGTTCGGCTTATACTGCGCTGTACTTCTTCCCGTTCAGTTAATTAAATTTTATTTAATTCTATGATTACAATTTATAGCTTTTACTCAAAATCACTATTAGATTCGCTAAATTCTTTGAAACAATAAGAGGCGTCTAATTTACAATGAAACATTTATTATGTTTGTTTTGTGCCAAGAATGTTAACGACAGATCAAAAAGAAAAACTCACAAGTCCAAAGTCTAGATGGCTCCAATTCCCAAAGCTTGGCTTCGAACTGCTTGAGCATCTTATTCTCTAGTCTTCCAGCGACTTCTACCTCTTTCATCGACTGAAGAAAGACCTGAAAGGAAAAAAACTTTGAATACGATAACGAGATAATGGCAGCAGTTGAAACATTTTGGCAGGACCAATAAAAGGAAATTTTTTCAAGAGGTGTACGAGCTTTAGGGAAGAGATGGACGTATAGATTTTTTAGGAAGCTATGAAGAAAAATAAATTTTATTTTTAACTGTATACATATATGTATATGTAATTAGTTAGCATTACTTTTGGATCACCCCTCGTACACTTTGAATTTTTCCGGGTTCTGCTCAAAACAAAAGCCAACGATCAGAAATCGATAACGTGTTTTGTACTTTTCTGGATTTCAAAATGCTACTCTCTAGTAGGACCCATATATTATGATCATGTTATCAATATTTTCCTGATTTAAATTCGGATATTGTTCTTAATTATTACTGGAACGCTATGCGCTATGTAAAATTTAAAAATCACTTTAAATAACTCTTTTCAATATTCAAAAAGGAAAACCTAACCTTTATCCGTTTGGTGGACCATCAATTTAAGTTCCAACAAACTTTTGCAAGAAGAAACCATAATTTCCGGAAAACTTAATTACTACTATGGATATCATCTTCGAATTATATATTGCAGTATAAAAACCGACTGCTTTTTATATTTGAAACTTCATTGAAAACTTCTAAATACTTCAATTTCATCATTAATAAAATATTCCAATTATTTCTATATATGTTACGATTAATTCTATTTCATGCATGGTAAAATTATATTAATCATTTCAAGGTTAACTGACATTTAAACATAAACGAACGCTCTCCCATTATCATGTGGTCCTAAAACTCAAATCAGTCATTACATTCATATGTCAATAACTTCATCATCTAATTTTCCGAAAAAAAACAGATTTTCTTTAATTTTATTTCCAATTCAAAATATGATATAGATTTAAATAATTTATAAGTGTATTTGCTTTTAGAAAATACGTATAGATAAATAATGTATGAAAAATTAAAAACCTTCATACATACGTAACATTTCCAATGATCTTCAGGGTCTCTTTATGTGTAACAACATTTATTTTTGTTTTATTCATTTTTTAGCATCCAATTTAAATGTTATTGATTTCAATAAGTGTTCAATGTTTGAACCTAATACAAAAGTTTTAAATTACCTGTGAAAGATACTTAAAAAAAACATGCCATTATTATTAATGGCAATAAATCATCAAATTTAAAAATCCTTTACAATGCTACTCTAAAGTAATAAAGAAAGAATTCCAGATTTTATAATCATATCAATCAATGCTTGTGAGGAGTTATAAAAATAAAAATAAACAAATAAATCGAAATACGTCAATACTACGAAAATGTATGTAATATGATAATATTATGCAAATAAAACGTATCCTACCTACCACACACATTCTAGGTAAATGAAATGAATGTATTTAATTATCTTGTTCCACAATATCATAAGATTTTTTTTGAAGGACAAAGCACATTAAGGAGTATTTTAATTGCAAAAGATAAATATAACATCCCAAAGTATTTTTCAGGTGAAAGTCATTTAACACTTTGCACGCGAAAAACTATAATCCTGTATTGAGAGGCACTCCACTGTAATGTGTTAAATATGTAACCACTTATCAAGGTTTAAAGATTTCAAAATAATGCTCCTAAACAGAAAATAACCTGAACTTAATTGTAATGAACTTCATGGAATCCACTAGTATTAATGTGACTTCATTATATAAATAAAATATTCTAAAAATATCCACAAAGGAAGAAAGTCACTTACGTTTGCTTCCTAATAAACGCCTACTCCTATTTTCGTACAGCAATAAATTTACCAGTTCTATGCCAATTCACATTTCTTTGTATTCAACCGATCATCTATGATATATTGTAGTGGACTCCATCAATACTTATGAGTTTGAATAATCCTTCTTCGTCTGTTTAAACAAACATTTTTCTTGGACACAGGCAGATTCATCAACAAACGATTTGCTCTTATCTATATTGTAGTAGACTCCGTCAATGCTTATGAGTTTGAATAACTCATTAATCCGTAAGGCCGCCGTGGCTATATTACGCCAAATGAGATCTGACCAGACCAGACTAGACCAGACATGTGGCAAGTTTTTCTCCAGAACACACCAAATCAGACCTAGAGTTAGTTAGTAGAAAACTTCGCAATTTAAGTCCAGAGTAGTTCATATTTGTCACAACGACGTTAATTTGCAATCAAATTTTCTTTGATTTGACAGTTAATATCATCAATCCTTTATTTTGAATACAGAGTTTATTGGCGAGCTTCGACTCTGGCACACATTCAATCCCATAAACTCTGTAAAAATGGCTCCTAAGAAGATGCTATTCTATCTAAATTAGACAGTACTAGCAAAGTATCTATGTCATAATGCAATGAAATAATTATGTAAAAATATAAAGTGCCAACTGTAACACTACGAAATCAGAATCAGCTGCAACACTACAAAGTATAAATTATTTTTATGTACAACACTTCCCTAAGCAGAAAATTTTATTGTCGGTCGAAAACACTCCCTACTGCTCAAAACTAGTAAAATTTTGGCATTTTCAATCTTAAAAATCTTAAAAAAAGGTAAAAAATATTCACGATAAAATAATGGCAACTTTTTAGATATTCACACTTCGATTGTAACAATTTTCCACTTACGTATGAAATCCTTAACATTTACTTTCCATCAACGTAAAAAATGTACAAATCTTCTAAATACAAGCATTGATTGAGTGTGACAACTATTGGCTAAAAAAAAAACGTTTATTTTTTCAAAAATTATCTCTTTTCTATTCTTTTCAATTACTAAACTAAATCCTCTAAACTCTAAAAACTTAAACTGTAATAATTATAAACTCTAACATTGCCGTGTTTTTCTATATTTGAATGACTTAAATAAGCAAAACAAACAACAAAGAAAAGATCAAAAAAACTATTTTTCGTGTCGTTTTCTTTTTTTATAGTTCAACTGGCGATGGAGTTCTAACTTCAAAGAGGCAATCAATGAGTAAAAACATAAAAAGAACATTTTTTAATGTTTTCGTTCTCTCTAAATAAAAGAAAAAAAAACCGAAGAACATTTTCTTCCTTTTTGTTACATTCTTTTTACTTAAATACGAAACAGGCTTTAAACGACTTTGCAATATTTTTTACAATTTTCTCAATTCTTTGCTTCATTTTATTAACTTAATTTTGCATTAAGTTAAACTTAATATTTTACTATTTAATTATTTAAAAAAAAAGAGAAAAAAAAGAAGCATAAAATTCCCGCAAACCTGGTAAAATTTTGGATATGTTTATTAAATTATTTCGTAAGATACACGAATTTTGATCGTTTTGCTTGACACACAGGATTTTTTTTCTAATTTATTTTTTACCAAGATAATATTTTGGAATTTTTTTTATTTGCTTGTCTTAAACAATTTGTGGAACATATAAAAGGTTTCACTGACAACTGTTGCACCTTCCTATCATGTTTATTCATGATTCGTATTAACTTTAGGCACACTTCGCCGACATTTCACATTTGATTTATTCGACTTAAAAATCAACCAATTCTTTCCATGCTCGATTAATGGTGTTGTTATGCTAAAATGCTCGAATTCTTTCCAGCACTATACTTCGTTCATTAAAGCACGTTTTCTTTTAAATAATTTTCGATCAAAATGAAAATTTACGCACATTCTCATTTAGGGTAAAAAGATAACAAGAAAAAATCTAAGGTTTTAGCAGATAAATACAGCTTCTGCACTTTAAATATGAAATATCTTTAATATTAGCTCAAGTAGTCCGCAAAATTGTGTCTTATTAAAATCTGTTCGTTGCCATTTACAACGCTAAATCGTGCCGTCGCATATTGAAGACTAATACGAAAATGCATGAAAGAATCTATTACAACCTCAGAAGCAATCCAAAGTCTACCGTAGTGCACGAAAACAAAAGTGATCTTCCTGCCAAAACCAGGGAAAAGGGACTACACCAAGCCGGAATCCTTTATCCTGGCTGAAGAGGTATCTCCTAAAAAAACCAGCAAATTAATAAATCTACGAAATCTTCCCCCTTCATCAGTTGGTAAAATTGGCAGAGGAGGAAACATAGAACACCAAAAAGTGCCTTACAAAGACGTGGGCTTAGCTTGATGGTGGTGAGAAAGGTGGACAACACAATCAGGATCCAGACCCGTGACGTGCCCGAGAAGGCTTACAAGAGAATGTCCATAGGGTGCGGTATCATCTCCTTTTATGTGGACTGTCACAGTTGACTCCTTAATCGGATAACGTGGCAACATGAGGAATGGTCCCCGAGTGGTGGACAGGATCTCACTACCAACGCGGGCAAGTCAGAAGCGATAATCTTTTCACTAGAAAGACAAAAGAAGCTGGAATTTGAACCACATACACTCTTTGGATTTGAGTTAGGAAGACCAAATACTTGATTATACACCAGGAATCGAAACTTACCTTGAAACATGATATTGAAGAAAAGATAAAAAAAACGAAGGTGGTTTGGCATTAATGTAAAAGAGTGTATGGACTAAAGTGGAATATCTCGTCACCATGCAACTATTATGTGACAATTGGTTATGGTAGATCCACAGCTGGGTTAGAAACTCTCTTAAGGAATGGCAGTAGAGGCCGCACTCAGAACGTAACAGGACAGGGACTGAGTATGGCCATATAGAAAAATTCCAGATCAGAGGCTTCACGATGCTCAAGGACTGGGCCCAAGAGGACTGGGATAAACAAAAGCTTTCACAAGATTCTTTTTAGTAACGAAACGAAAACCCCTTTTGCTTTTTTTGTGATTCCTCTTCTCTCTGAGTGTGCAAGTTTCACCTTAAAGATGAACTCCATACATATTTGAATTCGTGTCTAATCACTAGCTATCACTACACCACCAAATCAATCAGAGCAATGAATCTATTGAAATCTCCGTTTTGAGCATCATCACAATAGGAAATTTGTTGATTACTTCATCAATGAAGTAATAGACCTATGTATACCATATTACCAACGCAAATGAATTTTAATACAGGGATGTCATTGGAAATTCATGAATTACTCTCTGGTATATTATTCTTTTATTGATTCATTGAAAAAAATGTACGGATAAAATTAAAGTTCACTTTAAGTATTCAATTTTTGTTGCCATTCCACTTTGTGACTTTGTTCTGATAAACTTCCGAGAATTTTCGCTCAGAATTGAGAAACAAATACAGATGAACAAGAAAATGCAAATTCCTCTGATACAATACCCTCTGCACTACCCCGTCATTAACAGTCTCTGTTACTTTACCCTTTGCATTACTATTTCATTGATGCTAGCGACTTCTATTATTTATCGATGAAACTGTTCAATATCATATTCATCAATGGCACGATTTCCTGCTGGGTTATCAAGCGGTCTTCATGAAAAAGACCGTCCTCTTCCGAACTACTAAACTGACGGCTATCAAATTTTCTATGGAAGTGTATTTCCTAAGCATATTGTCAATACTGTTGTAAGGCATGCCATATTAATCAAATTTGTATATGATAACGATCTCTATACGTTCCATGGAACTTTTAACTTCTATAAGGCCTGAGAGAAAAAAAACGTCATCCAAAATATAGAAGCAATTTCCAGAAAGTATTGATACTCATCCTTAAGAGTTTTTATTACTCGCTGAATGTTTCTCTCCTAAACTCTTCCAAAGTTAAAATGTGAGCATTTAATTGCATAACAACACTATGCCTGTAAATCGTACCCAAAAATTTTTAAGAAGAGTATGTTTATATTGAGAATAAACTCTTCATTTCTCTTCCAGTATAAAATTTACATAAGTAATTTAGAAATTTAGCCTTAAAAAATTTGAAAGCAAGGAGTGATGATGCGGGAATTAAAGCCTTTCATAAATGTTGGATGCATTCAAGATAGAGTTTAACTCTTGTACGAAACGATTCATTCGCTCCCTTATGAAATAAAGGCTGAGTACTTCGAAAAACAATAATTTTCAATTATCTTCAATACGCCCATAGTTTCACTAAATGTGATATATTTTCCTAAGTGTGTGCAAGTCTTAAAGAAACAGAAATTAAATTCTTCAGTTTATTAACTCAAGAATAGTAATTTATTATTATTATTTTTTTTATGAGCTCCTATTATGTCTCACTTGAGTTCATCATTTATTCTTTATTTAAGAAATTATTTCTTATTAATATAATAATTGAGATTAGCTATAGATACTTCCACTCAATGTGTTGCAATTAACCCTCTCAATGTTCCGCTGAATAAACTTTTTTTTTTCCTTTTTTTAGTTTATTTATATTAAATTAAATTTAACTATTAAATTTGTTTTCATTGGAAAATAAATGAATTTATGAGTGTAATAGGAAGAAATACATAATAAAACAGTTTAAGATAAATTTATCTTTTGTTGTCATTTTTTTTGTACATTTCTTTAGACCCTTATAGTAAGGTACATTGGAAATGATTTAAGTTTTGTAACGAAAATAACCAAAAACACATTCATTTGTTTGCTTTATGCTTAAATTTTGCTTATTCGAAATCATTTTTAGCTTATCAAATATAATAAATATCTGAAAATTTTGTGTTATTTCCTTTATGTTTTTTTCAGTTTCTTTACAATGCATTTTGTTTTCTAACAATATAAACTACATAAGTTGTGTAACATATGACTGATTCTGGGCAATTATTTACGTAAAATGTTTGCTTTAGGCCAGGTTTTATCTACAAATATCTATTCGCAAAAATTAATGCATAACAAAAATATTGTTGAATAAATTAATTAATAACTAAAATTTCTAAAGTCTTGCTCTTACCTTACTATAATGGGGACTTCGTTTACGATAATTTCATCTTCTTTTACTTTGATATATTACTCTATTTCATGTTTTATCTTTTCAATGTTGTAATTTGGTATGATTTTGGTAGAAGTGCTTTTTAGCGTAGGTTCTTATTTCTTTTAACGTTTTGCTTGGTCTTGACGGGCTTCTTCTTTAATTCAAATATATTCTATATAATAATGATTTCAAAAGCATGTGAAAAATAAATAAAGTATATATATATGCTTTTTACTTGATTGTTATAAATAAAAGAAGTTCTTTCAAAATAATACTGATAGATTTTAAGAAGAGCAAACTTACTGTTCTGTTTTTCGAAAATATTTTTTAATATCAATTCAGACAAGAAATTTTTGTCTTTTAAAAGAATTAAAAAAATTTCCAAGATTTGTGTGCAATTGTTTTGACTAACTAACAGTAAAATTAAATAAGAATAACGAGTAGAATATTACCTAATCACCACCAAAAAGGAATATTATATATATATGAACTGCTCTGTTAGTATTTTGCCATTAACTCAGGTAAGAATGATTTCCATGAAAAAGTTAAAAATTACTGCAAAGCAAATAATTATTAAAATCCTATAGCCAATAAATTTACACCGCTTGCAATAGCTTTTGGCTATTTAATATTATTTCTAAATACAACTGAATTAATTCAGAAAAAAAACAGTGAAGTTGTAGCGCAAAGAAAACATAGAATCCTGAAACGAATTAAGAGAATAGCACGTCATACAACAACTATGGAAATCGAGTAAATTGACCCGAGTTTATTAGCAAATCACTCTTTTTAATAATCTCCCTACAAGGATTTTATAAAGCCTTGATTCTTCGATCAAGACCTCCTAAAAAATTGAAAGATGTCGTTGCCGGGCACTAGACGGTGATAACATCGATAAGAATTAGATCCTAATGTTTTCTATTCTCACTGAAAATAAAGAAATATGCTAAGTTTACTTTATATAATATATATATATATATAGTCAATTTCAAAACATATAAAAGAATCTCTACGAAAAAAAACATTCATATATAAAAATACTTATGATATCATCGCCGCCGTGCCAGAAGGCTCCATATTTTCCCTCACCCTCTTTTTACACTTCAGTAATGACAGTACCCTTGATTTTGCGTACTCGTTCGAATCAGTACTATTTCTCCCGGAAATATAATTGAGCACGCATTTACTGCATCACTCAATGAGAACGTTACCAAAATTCTTTTCTGTGGGCAGAGCGAATCAAGTAGTGTCCTAGGTTCGAGCCTTGTGGCACACCAGAATACAAAACTTTACTACTTGACAGATTCTCCCCAACAGATACTATTAACTGTTGTTCAATAAGATAAGAATGTATAAACTTTACTAGAGAATTCTTTATCATTATGAATTTGAAAACTACTGTAAGTAATTAATTAATTACAATTCCTGCAATTGCAGTTTTCAATACCAATTCCGAGTAATTCCTAAACATTTCATTTGAATTGTAGTTGAAATTTTTCAATTATAATTCCAAGTAATTGTAACTAAGAAATTTACAATTATAATTCCATGGAATTGTATTTTTTTGTAATTAAAATTGGAAACATACAGCTTTGAGTTGAACTAGTTAATACTAGCTATATCCCAAGCTACCAGTAACATCACCAAAAATACCAATGAAGAAAGAGAACACCACCAATACCAGACATTCAAGGGGAAATACTGGGGGCAAACATCAAAAACTTAAATTCTTTCATTCAATTGTATAAGGCTATAATATAAAATACTTAAGTTAAAATTGACGGAGACATTTTCACGTCACGAAAAAGCGAATAGAGCGGGAGTTCAGCCGCCATAGGTAGCTAGAGGGACCTTACCCCTAGTGAAGATATAGGAAATTCAGAGTTTTTCAACTTCAGGTGTACAATTCTAAAAATCGAAAAATTGTTAATAAGTAGCAGGCCATTCTAGAAACTCTCATAGGCAATATTTTCATTTTTAGCATACCTACGGTCCGCAAAATTCTTTCCAAATCTTTTTCCCAGATTTGCAATTCAATGCAGAATTTAAATATTCCTTAGAACAGACACAAAAAACAAAAAACAGCCAAAATCCATCAGTATTTAAAAATTTTAATGTTTCTATATGATATGAATGTTACTTAACTTAAGTAAATAAAAATGAAGAAAAATAATTAACAATTCTTTTTAATTTTTCCGAAAAATAGCCAATCCCAAGTCCCCGGATGGGGTCGGTCACTGTCAGCGGGGGAGTCCCACCCGAAAACGCACTCGATGCTCTGTTAGATGAACTTCAAACATTTGCCAAACCTCAATCACAAACTGGTGATGTATGTTTTCAACTATAAAATTGTCAAGAAATAAGTAAATTAATAAAATTTTGTATTTTTCAGTGTCGTCCCGATGATTCCACATCAGACGATAGCTCACAAACTTTACAAAACACAATTACAACTCAACTATCGCAATCGAGCCTGTTTCCGACGAATGATCCAAATGCTCCTCAAACTAATCCTACCAGTGGTCTAAACAGTAACACATTACCAACAACTATGACCGGCTTACGTCGTCTACATTCATATCCTAGTGGATCAGATACAGATACAAGTCCACCTCAACCATCTCGCCCAGTTGGGAAACCACCAGTTCCTGAAAGAAATGCTGACCTTCTATCAAAAGTGGGTAATAAACGGATTCCTCCACCACCACCACCTCGCACCAGTTCTCGCAGTCCACTTGCAAGTCCTACAAGTCCAAATATACCACAAAGGCTACCATCGGTTTGTGAAACGGATCAGGTTGGAAATGGTAACAGCAGCGGTCAGGATGGCAGTGGAAACTCAAGTGGCAACGAATCTGGAAATGATCATGTACAGAGACAATTAGCTTTAGAGATGCGCCATCAGGAATTATTAAAGAAGCAGAAAATGCTACAAGAGCAATACGCACGCCTACAACAGATGAGCAAAAATTCAATAGCTCTTCCACCTTCTGATATACTGCAGCTGAAGAAGACAGGAAGTGAATCCAACCTACCTCAAAAAATGGGACTTAGCATGACAGTAACTGGATCCATGAAAAATCTGAATTCAGACACCAGCGTTTCTGAGAAAAATGAAAAGAATTTAGCGAACACAAACACGAACAGTGATGACTCTACGGTGAATAGCAAAGCTACAACAACTGTTGCAGCTGGTTCCGGACAAACGACTACAAACAAAGTGTACGAAACCGATATCCTCTAACGCCAGGAGAAATCTTGGAACGAGACCAACATTGATGTTCCATAAACCTGCTATGAAATGACTGATAGGCAACTTGTAGAGTTTCAGGAGCGGCAGGTGATTTCCTCATTGTCTTAAGTTCTAATGTGAAGTATATAGTTCTAGAACGCAACACATTTCAAATCAAAAACGATAAGCCAAACACATTAGCTATATATGCCACAAAATTTAGAATATGGAACCGTTAGGAATTCCTTTTATAAATTCAATAGATATGAATATGATGCCTATCTTTAGAAACCTCTAGGAAACTAGCATAATCTAAGAGGAACTGGTAGGGAGTTTTTAATGACCACCTTGTGCCAATTACGTACATAGAGCCAAAAGGACATCGAGTCGATTTTGAGCCAAATAATGAATGGCTTCTACAGGTCTATCATGCTGGCAAATTTAAGTAGGGACCCATAGTTTTTTTAGAGTTCTTTGTTTTGGTAAGGAGAGGTAGACAGCCTTTCAAACGCAGAGTATTCCTAGGTCCACTCTTTATCCATCCGAAAGCAGCAGATACTGTCGGCAATCCAACCACCTGGTCGACTCGGAGAAATCCAGGATGCGCCCCCAATCTGCTTCATGGAAGGAAGCATAAGAAATCTGTCACCGTCTTGGTATCCTCCCAGCAATTCCTACGGTCTGCGTCATTTGAGCGGCCGATTCTATATTAGTGTACCTTCCAGAATCTCTATCCCGTGTAAGAATAGAGACAAGCATGACTCACAAGTGCAATCTGAAGGCACTTAGTGCGGCCTCCCATTTTACATAAAGAGAATTTTACATAGTGAGAATCCTACAGTTGTTCTCAAGTGAAGTTTTATCCTTTGTATGAAAGGAACTATTATTGTGTCTTTTCTGGGTTGACGTGGGGGTCGATTCGTAGACAACAATTTTAGGATGTTTTGCGTCTGATCGGAAATTTCTTGATCGTTCTTTCCCGTAAGAAAAATAACCAAATCTTGGTTGTCAAATCCAACTTCGAACAACTCCTACAGGAGCTCGTTCACAACAGAGAGGCACGACCCCTCCTTCGGGTAAGCCTTTGATCGCCTTTATGGTGGCTGTTTCAACTACCAGGTTAGCTGTTATCCTTCGATTGGCTTTCAGGTTAATTCTTTTATTCAGAATAACCGCCAGGTATTCGACACACCCCTTTTAGTCCCAATTGAGTAGGACCAATAAATGGCAGGATCATTGGGCATTTTTTCCTTTTCCTTGTGAAGAAGCAAACTTATCTTTTCTAAAGGTTAGAGTTGGAATCGAAGTCATTCGCCCAGTTAACAACTAATTGAATATCAGCCTGCATCAAACCACTAAGATCAATTTCGAAGCGTCCTGCTACGTCTACATAACAGAGAGCCTTTAGTAAATACAGAAAGTTGTCCATTATGAAAACCCACCTTTGCAGGTATAACAGTTATGGCTGTAATGGTGTCGAAGCAGTTAAGGAAGCGAAGTCTCTAAAGATGGCCCCATCGAGTACACATTCTTCACTCTTATCAAGCAGTAATTCCGGTTGAATGGGCGTTTTACACTGTGGTGTGCTTCAGGGTTCCACATTCGGCCCTCTTCTTTTTTGTTCTATTTATTAGTGACCTTCCTGATGTCATTAATTGCGACTGTTCATATGCCGGCTGACGATCTTAAATGGATCTGTAAGTGAGCCTCAGAGAACAGCTTACTTCCCAAACCCCACCAAATCTTTGCCTGTTCATAGAATCCATATCCATTCAGACGAACTGCTGGCATTCTGCTGAGCTTGCTTATGCGGATTCCATAAAAAATTGCGGCATCTTAATAAACTCCAATTCGCTAAGGCTGTTTTAACTTCACACTTCGCACACGGCAGCATATTTCCCAGTCTCAGCTCTTGAGACAAAAGAAAACTGTTATCGTCTCCAAATTTGTTCACCTGTTCCAACCTACACACCTTAGAACTTACTTAGAACATCCCTGAAAGTGGTGAATGGTCCAGAGAGAGTCCAAATTCAAGCAACATGATTCGCTGACCCTTACCACCCGGAAGGTAAAATCGCCGACATTTCTACATCGCACGTCTGGCTCTATGTCAAGCAAGAAGTCAATTATTATTTGGCTCAATATTTTACATAATATCCCATTTCCTATTTATATAATTTTCAGCAAACTTCACAAGCCAGCGAACCTTTTAAAAACCTACACAAGCCAAGCACATTTGTGCAGTGCATCAAGCAATAAAAATTTCCTCTGAAATTTGCTGAAAATTTTTAAACACAATTTTTATATAAAACAATTCCTTATACCTCGAAAAATCAAAAGGGGGGCGGCAAGTCCTTGAAAACGCATATTAAACACGTCGAAAGTAAATAGAGAAAATGGTATAATCAAGCATCCCCGATTTTTTATCATAATTTTATATAAAAAAAAGTATAAAATAAAAAATACTGCAATTTTAGTATAAATAACGGAATGTACCTACTCTACTACACCCGCGCTTACCTAGGCGAAGTAGGCCATAAACTCAGAAACTCAGAAACTCCGACACAATGCAAATGCAAGTGAGATTTTTGTGCAAGTTCATTACGACTCGTTTAGTTTTTCTATTGAGAGTAGTGATCAGATTAATTTTAGGAGAGGAGTGGGGGGAAGATTATTATGTAACTAGAGTTGGTAAATTTTTAAGTAATTTATTGGAGACTTTAAACCTTTTGTAAAAAAAAAACAAGAAAACCCATAGGTATGTAGGGAAAGAAGTCTAACACATGAATCATAAACGTAACATATATAGGAGAAGTCTGTAAATAATCACCACCCTTACTTTTACTTAAGATTATTATTAAAACGGGCTGCGAGAATGCAACACTCCACAACTCAAAACTCAAAACTGAACTCATACAAATCGTACTCAAAAGCACACCGCAAACCGCATATAACACGACACGATTGGCAGGCGAACCCTCTAGAGCAGCAGTGTAGAGAGCCTTCCGCAAAAATATCCCTAGTTCTTAGTTTTCGATAGTGTAAATAAATAATTTTTGTATCTTTTCTTAATTGTCGTCATCACTTGTTACTTTTTTAAGTCAGGGAGAGTTTTTTATTCAAGATGTTTTCTATGTATGTACTGCGAACTCGGCGAAGGCGAGACGCAAGAGAATCTGCAATTCTGCTGCAATTTGTTCTATTTATTTATTTAAATTTAAATTTAATGTGCGAATATTTTAAATAAACAAATATTTTTTTTATTTTGTATTTTCATTTGTTAAATGCACATTTTGTTGTTGAAAGGGTCTTGGACTCCTATTCTGCTGTGTAATGTAGCAAATTTTAAAGGAAACTATAAGGTGAGAATAAAACTGCAGTTAAAAAAGTGCAAAGTTTCATTTATTTCTCTCAAATTACGGGCAGTGAAGTGGGATCGACAGGCGTTACCACCTTTACTGCTATCGTTTTCCAAACTGGAGAAGAGTGAAGACGAACGACGACCAATTTGAGCAAAATCCATGGGCTATAGCCTTGGCATTTTTTTGGGCGAAATTCTAAAGTTGATCGGATCGGAGTGGGGGAGGGCTCGTTCGAAAGGGGATGGCCTGCTGAGTGCGTGTACAAAATTTGGGCGAAAAAGACCGCGTATTTGCGGAGCCAGAGCGATTTGCGTGAAATCACCCAGGAGGGTGCCCGCGAGCATGCAATTTTGGTTTTTGGCTCATATCTCGGGAACCCAGGGGCGGCGCGCGGTGGGGGCAATTTTTTCGGAGCCTCTGAACTCCGCCCTTTC
>QYTT01076821.1:0-14912 GCA_006980735.1 Dasypogon diadema | reverse complement strand
ATTTGATTTGCAAACGGGCGAATTTGATTTGCGAAAACGTGAACTGTGAAACCTGTACAAGTAATTTATATTCAAAAATAATTCTGAAATAATCAGGTGTGAAAATTATTTAAATCAATTTTGTGGCTGTCACGACTCATTAATATTCCAAAATTTTATTACGAGTGTGTAATTTTAAATTCGCTCAACAGTTTTCGTTTGGCGTAAGCAATTGGAAAGTCTCAATAAAGAGGAAAGCCACACTTGTTATGCAAAAGTGCGCTTTGCTGATTTTGCAGTAAAGTAATCAGTAATCCATTTAAGGTTTTTAATTGAAAGCATTTTCTAGCATTTTTCTGTCTTCATTGCGTAAGTATTACCTTAATTTGAATAGAAGGCAAATTCTGCAGCAATGAAAGTTAAGCCAATTAAAAGCGAAAAGAATAATTGAAGATACAAAAAGATGCAAAAGTATTGATACATCTAGAAGAAAGTAACAGGTTAGAGAAATGTTTTCATGATATTTTCTAGAATGAGTACTTTTAAAAGGGAATGATGCGTTTATTCTGCAAAGGTATAAAGTACAGCTGAGGCGTTTAGAGCAACAGTAATCTAATTCATAGATTTGGAATTTTAGTTACAATCCCTAGGTAATTAAAAATATAATCTTTAAAATTTTAATCGGTGTTTTTTTTCATATTTGTGTATATGCAGATTGTTTGTTGCATTGCAGTAAATGGAGGTGAATTATTTAGCTGCGACCCTTAGAAGTTCACACTAAGAACGTCGACTCAAAATTAGTTACTTACATTAATTTAGGAGCTTAGTTATTAAGACTAAAAAGATTTATTTTATTTTTTACTTTTCAGTTTCTTTTTTCGTCGGTTTAATTTTTTGTCAAAGTTTTTATTTTTTTAATTTTTTGTGGCTAAAATCTACTAATTACTACCTACTTAATTTTTCATTACTTTTAAAATACTGACTTACCTACCTTATTTTAACTATTAACTGTTATAGAATATAATTACCTACTTTAAGCATTAATTGTTACATAATATAAATACTTATAAAACAACAATCTTTTTAGACCAATATGGGTAGACCTACAAAAAATACTGTAAACCGTTGAGAAGTTCCCTCGACTGTCTTCCGTCTCCATCCTCAGATTAACTCCAGGTCTCATGTTGTAGTGTCATCAGAACTACATATGTGTGCCAAGTTTAAATAGAATCGGCGCACAGGTGAAAGACCAATCATTTCCTATTTCTCTACCCTTAGGGATAGAATTTCTTTTATACCCTATTCAATAAAAAAAAAGGATCATCGGAATCGGATAACCCAATATAAAGTTATAATATGTGGTAGAATCGGTTAACAGGTAAAAATTCTTTTTTTTTCAAATTTAAATGGGACCAACTTTGAGGTATGCCCTATCCAATAAAAAGAGAATCATCAATATCGGACTACTCTGTAAAAAGTTATGCGTGGTCACACGTAAAACAAATATACGCGTCTTAACTTGAGAACCTGTTTTTTTTCGTTAGTTAAAAACTAGATGGTGTTAAGAACATGGTCTTTTGTAAATTCAATATAGCGTAAAAGTTTGGATTCAAATCCTACTACCAGGAATTCAGGAATCTATACAGAATTAAGCAAAAGCAATATCTCCGGAGTATTACCACTCACTTTTCAAAGGAATTATACATTTTCAGATTTAAAATCTATTAACGTATTGTGAAATTTCTACGCACGTAAGTATAAGGTAATCACAAAATTTGTGCCATTTTTGAGGTTACAATGCTCATTCTAAGTTCTCTGCAAATGGCCTACAAAGTAGTTAATTCTAAGGCGGACGAGGTGGCATCGTCATTGTTTTTGTGTAACGGTACTTTTGCTGTACGTTAGTCTCAAATAAAAGGCAAGACGAGCTTTTTCACTGTTTTTCAGTATGGAAGTTAGTGCCCTAGGCAAAATTTCGATACGACATATCAATATTCTTGAATATCATGCCAGAAAAGTATCGTTATCGCGATATATCGCCATAAAATATATCGATAGCAATCTATCACTTTGAAATTTTTTTAAAGATGTGTTTTATGAGACTCCAGAGCGGAAAAATGAAAATAGGCCACGTCTCTCCATTGGATATAATTCGAAAAGGAAGCAATTTATCACTCTAAAATTTTGTACAGAAGAGTTTCATGAGATGAACTGTATTTATATCACATAGGGTATCAAGTAATCAGCCCAAGGCTGGTTCTATATTTTATGTTTATTAACTACGCATTTTCCTAGCTGAGCTATTTGAAACGGAACTCTGCAGATTTGCTCCTCTGTGGGTGCGTGTTCCATTCCAGCAAAGGGTAGGTTGAATTATTTGAGTACCTACTTGAGGTGTGGTTGAGGTATAGTAAAATTTCATGCTAAGAATTGCGGATTTATTAGCAATGTTTCTTTAGTTAAATAATTATTCCAAAACCTATCTTCTCACAAATTTTCTTCCGTCTTCCCCTCATCTTAAGCAATCCACACGGACACCCATTTGTTAAGTATATTAAAACTTCTCTTCTCCTTCTTATAGCGGTGGTAGAAATTATGTGAAGTATTTTGATTTATTTTCATCAGCAACCACAATTTTCTCTGTTCTTTTATAATTAATAAATAAAAACCTCTCTTCTCGTATACTTCCGGTGCATGGCTCTCATTGATACATGAGATTCATATATTTTCGTTATATGCAAAATAAAGCAATAAATAAGGGAACAAGACATACATTTAACCGATTATTAAATAAAAGAAAACACGATTATTTTAGTGTTATTGAGTATTATTTCCCTGAAGTTTTTCACGATTTCGAACAAGATAAAGTGGCTGGAATGCATTTTAAATTAGCATTCATAGTTCACGACTACTAGCTGGACCACGCCTGTAGCACCCACGTGAAATGCCAAGGAGCATTAATATTTAAAGTAGAGAATGTAATTGGAGTGAATGGAAATAAATTATAATAATAATTTCCGGTAATAGGGAAGTAATTTCCAATTGTCATATCTTTTCTAGAACTGAAGTAATAGACATTCTGTTGCAAGAATTTTAACTACTTTGTTGCTGAAAAATGTTCAAGTGTTGTATGGCGTTTATATAAACGTTATTGTATTATAACAAAATTATTACGTGAAAACTTTCCTTTCCTGAACCTACAATTTAGAGGGAAATTAATCACATATACACTTACTAGAAAAAAGTTTGCGTTCACCTGCTGTCGATCAGTTTGTAACGTTAAGGAATCATTTATTAAGTATTTCTGAAGACTCGACGCATGTAAGTTTACTTATTTCGCTTAGGCAAATTTATCCATCGTCGATTCGATGAACCGCATCTTTTTAACGCCATTACTCCATGACCACGATGTTTCACAGTAGGTTGCAGGTTTTCTTTTTGTAGTACTGCTCCTGGCTTTCTTCATACTAGCTTGCATCCGAAAATGCAGAATTTACTCTCGCCAGAAAATATTACATTCTTCCAAAACTCTATCGGCCTATTTATGTGTTGCTTAGTAGAGGCAATGCGCTTTTGTCGGTTTATTCTTGAAATGAACGGTTGCCTCCTAGCAACCCGTCCGTAGTATCCAGCCTTTTTGAGAATTTTTCTTGCAATATCTGGATAGATATTTTTCTTGAATTTTTCTTTGATTTCTTCTACTATTTGAAGTGCAGTCAGTCGTGGATTTTTTCTTACTTGTGACACGACATGTCGTCTTTGCCTGTAGGATAACTTTGATGGACGACCGGAATGAGGCTTGGATGTGAATTTTTCAGCCGATTTGAAGTTATTTATCCCTTTGAATTGACGAATATTTTTTCCCACTATATTTGATGTATTTCTGTAATTGTTCCCCTCTTTTCATAATTTTGTGACAATTTTTCTTTCACTCACACTAATTTCTTTCCTTTTATCTTCCATTGGAATCTTTTTTTTTTCTTTTTACAAAGCAAACTCTACACGAAACTACTTGATTGCACGCCGAAATAATTCGTAATGAATAAGGAACGCACTAATGGCATATTTGAAACCTCTTATTTCGGGGAATCCCCTAAGTCAACAAGTGAACGTAGACTATAAGAATAATGCCGTTATCTCAAAAACTATAAAAACGAAATCAATTAACTTAACTGTGTCGAGTACTTAAGAAATACCTAATAAGTAGAAGAAACAAAATCTGAGAAATATTTGTTCATTTTTGATTTTTTAACGTTATATATCTGATCGACAGCAGATGAACGTAGACTTTTTCTAGCAGTTGTATATGCGATGGACAGAATGTTTGCTAACGCATAACGACACCTCATTTTGATACAGAGAAAGGTAACCAGAAAAAAAATATATTATATTTTCTTAGTATAAAATTTGAAGAAAGCCCTTGCATTTATTTCTTCAGAATTTGCTATTTTGTTTCTTGTATTGTTATAGCTGCATTTAATGTCGATTTCTTGTTTCGAACCTGTAAATATTTCTGAAAATATGGTTACTGCCAGCTTGTCCATTCCTCTGTTTCTTCAATGTCCGATACTGTGGTACTTAAAGAGGAGTAACTCAATTCCTTTCATCGAGACTATGCAATCCATTGACCCATTCGCATACTAATCCTAAGGTGACTCTCTGACAATTATAATAATTCTAGATTTTCTGCTCTTTTATCCGAGGAAATGAAGATCCTTTCCCCATGGTAAGCTCTTCTGTCTGCAAAGTAATTGCCATTTTGATTAAAACCCTTGATTTTGATTAACAACATAACCGTTTTACGTGCAGTGCTTCTAGACGACAGTGTCATACATAATGATCGATAGTACCACCGCAATATAGATCCAAGACATAATACTCTATCTCAGTTATCAAGTTTTCTTATATGTGCTCGCATTATAGGATCATAGGGAATGTTATATTATTCCGTGCTGCAAAATCGCTGTCCTTGAATTTTTAGGAAAGAGTACCACCATATTATAGACCTGTTTCTGTTCAAATACAAGATGGAAGCATTTAGTGAACGAAAGTATTTAGAAAGCTTTAGAAATAGAATTTACACTTGAATATAGAAAATTTTTCTGTTAAACTATAATTATGATTTTTACTAGGGACAACAATATAGATAGATATATAGATAGAATGATTTGCCTATTATACTTCTCAATCTCGTAGAAATGACAAAAAATCTCGGTATCCTAATTAAAAGCAACACACTTGTTATGATCACATAAACTTTATACTGGGAAAATTTTTTGCAGCTTTGAGAAGGTTTTAGACCACAGATTCCCTCCTTCCCACATCAACACTAAGGGACTTGTTAAGATGCTCATCATTCCATTTTTCTTGTCAATGGTCTAGTCGAGTGATGCGTTCAATGACTGTACCTGTACTTGTTCTTGGATTACGACGCGACGTTATGATCATATATCAAGGTATGCATCTAATTATTAGGGTGCTCTATGTAGACTTACTTAAATCTTGTTTCCTACATAAACTTATATAATATACAATTATATATAATTTTTCAAGTTCCCTAGAATGGCTAAACATCGTTTTAAGGTTTTTGGATTCAGAAATGTGTCAATCCCTCACATCTGCTTATTTCTAGTACTACACTGATCATTTGCAGCCGTTCGTTAGTTCTTATTTCTATGGGTGATACTCGGATTCATGATATTGACAGGTGAACGATCATTTTTTATCTAGGCTGCTAGACTAGGGAACACACTACCTTCTGAAATTCAGAAGTTTTCCAGACCCAAAGTGTTCAGACGGAACGCACTGATGTACCTACAAAATCTTTAGATCTGCTGAAGTAGTAGAGTCGTATTTTACGTTAATTAATATGCTATAGCTCCTTCAGTTTGTTTTTATACAAAAGTGGGGTTGTTAGCAATTAAGAAACATAAATGAAAAGAGCTTAGTTGCTAAACAGATTTCCTTATTTCTAGATACATAAGTGATTAGGAATACTATTAGTAAATCTATATTATATTATTATAATCTAGTTCTTTTCTTGTACAGTTTTTGCAAAATAAATTCGCTTGTCTTTCTGTGTACAGTGAAACCTGCTTAAAGTGACCAGCATAGGGACCATTCTGAAATGGTCAAATTAGGAAGGTGGTCAGCTTAGAGAAGTTCAAAACAAAAAGTTAAATAACAAAGAATACACATTTATTGAGAACCAAAATGTGTAATAGCATAACACTTCAACAAATATGTTTGTAATGTTTGTAAAGCATCTGGGACGTGGGGGCATACCGACTACGAAGGGTTTAAGTTTTTCTCCAGATAAACTGCATGTTAGTTAAACTTCTTAGATTTCTTTCCGCTTTTACATGGATCTCCTTTTTTTATAATAAGACTCCTATCCGGCATTGCTTTGTAAAAAAGGGTGCACTCATCAGCATTGAATATGATGTCTTCACTAAAGTCGTGAACAAAATCTGGAAAATTGGCTTAAAATTCGGAAACAGTAACCGAATTCTGTTCATTTGAGTCTGCCGTTAAGACTTTCGACGCAATATTGTCATGTTACAACATCAAGACATCGTATAGAGCAGATTTGTTCTGTAGAACAAAACTGATTAATGAGAGGTGATCACTTTTCAGGTTAAACGAAAGGAAAGTGCACTCAAAATGCTTGGTCAATGATCAAAATATGCAAGTGGTCACATTTAGAGAGTTTATTGAGGGGGATTCTAGGCATATTTACAGGGACTTTGATAAATCGATCACTGTACGTAGATGGTCAGTATAATCAAGTGGTCACTTTAGCAGGTTTCACTGTATTATCATATATGTATAGTTGTAAAAAGTATGTAAAATTACTACGCATATACTTTTTTAAATATGACTAAATTTTTATCTACAAGCGACTTTTTGATTTTTATCACGCGCACTAAAGTTGCTAGGCGAGAAAAGATGATATTATATCTGATCTCGTCAAACAGGTCAGCACATATTTTATTGCACGTACTAAAGATATAAAGTTGCATGCTTCTTCTTTACAGATAGACTTTCAAACGGGCGGAACTGAGATGGTAGATATTTTGATTTTTTGTTTGAATACCTTTTCCAGTAATTAATAATTGTCTTTCATCCATCCCTCCCTCAAGTTTCTTATTAGCGAAACACTAAAAGCTAATCCAATTTAGATAAGATAATCTGAGTTTCATATTAATTTAAAGTGTCTCAATGCTTTAATACCTGAAGGTAAACGTACATCATTACCTTAATTTAATCTAACTCGTATTTGCCATTAATATATATCTGATTCCATCTTATCACCCTTCACTCAAGCTTCCCACTTGAACGTACCTACATGGATCTGATTAAAAGCAGGCTTCATAATATTTAATGAAAACTGAAACATGATGTAAGTTTTTAAAATTGGCTCAAAAATATTTTGTTTTTTTTTTACAATGCCCTCTGTTTTTTTCGCCTGTGTATTCATGTGTCTCTTCCTTGATATTCGTATTCCAATGTATACCCTGTCTATAAATAGGCCTGAGAATCACTAGGGGTTGTGTAAATTTCTTATCGATCTGGACAAATGTACTCACGATTTTAGTTATTAAATGATAGCCGAAAATTATGTTGTGTTTAGAATATGTAGTCCAAGTGTATATATAGAGTATTTTTGTTTACATAACTTGGAGAAACAGCTTAGGTCTGCTTTTGTCTCCTTATCAGGGGCTTCACATGCGATTAGAGAAAAAATCGGCTTTTCTTCTTTCCTTGACAGATATAATCACGTTAGCCAGTTGAAATTTTCCTCATGGCAGACAATCGATTTGGACTGACTTTTGTTACTATTAGCGCGTGCTTTAACCCTACTCGACTAGGTCGTAAAGAGCTTTTAATAACATTCTTTCATTAACAACTTCTGAGTCAGTCTTTCTTAAAGTCGCGGACCGTTAAGGAGTGTCTCAAAATTCTATAGTTAGATTAAACTTCTCGTGTGCTGCGAAAATTAATTAGACGTGTTTCTTGAATTGTGTTTTGGTGTTTTTACTATTTGAGAGAGGAACCGTCACTGAAATCTTATCCTGAAAACAATGGAAGCTAAGAAAATCCCAAGGAGAAATGCGATCCCCATTTTATACACCAAAGGGACACATTACGATGTTGGGTTTGATATGGTAAATACAATTTTTATCGAAATCGAGCATGATAGGAACCAGTATATGGATTTTATCAAATTATATTTTAATTAAACCATTTAAGATGATAGTTTGTGAGATTTCACTAATTTTGAATAAGTGATTCAAACAAAATGTGATAACTGAAGAAAACTATTTTTTTGTTGAATTGTTCTCCTCGTGACTCCGTTTATCTCATTGTTATCATCCTCACTGTGTTTATAGCGTAAATAACGAAAATTGTAGACATCGCTTTTATCGTAGATAAAACTGAATTCCGTTTTGCAAGTATGAATCTAAGTAAATATCTCAATGAAAGTAAATAAAATGTCGTTATGAAGCAGGGTTAACTACAATATCGTCACTCTACGAGGCTTCATAGAGCGTACATTTTTATATTTATATTACGATGCTCGTTTTCCAAGTAATTTGTAAGCAGTACTAGAATTTTAAGAAATATATCAAGAATCTAGCATCAAATCTGCCGACTAGTGCGTGCCATTGCACTCAGTAATTAATTGGAGAATTTATTACGTGTATCTTTTTATTAGCGGCGGCAGATTAAACACATGTTAGCTTTAAACAATTTTAATTTTATTGAGTGGAAATTATGTTGAAAGGGTTTTTGTTATGGAAAATCCTAATAATATTTTCTTTTGATTGGAAATGCAGCTGAGTTTCAGGTACTAAAAATTTTAATGAGAATTTCTTGCTTACCTGAAGGCTTTAGCTTAATTTTATCAATTCGTTTTCTTGTTTCGTGTCATCTTTTGATCTGCAAATGTATTTCTTTTGGCGCCCGATAAAATTTAATCCCATCTTCAAAAGAAGATATTCACGAACCACCCCTTTCTTTACCCTAACCGGTGACAATCTGCTTTCAATACATTTTGGCGTGTAACAATCTAGGAGATGGGGAATCAAAGACTTTCGACTCAGAAGTAGGACTTACGGAGAACATGACATTGAGTTTATAGGGCACATCTAGAAACGCACAAGGAAGCGACTAGGGACCCTACAGTTAAAAGTCGGTAAAACGAAACTTTCGCCAATGGGGTGAGTATCTCAAACTCTCCCAACTTGAACATCCTAGGAGTCCATGTATCCAACAATCTTATTTGGATGGACCACATCTTTGCTATCGCAAAGAATGCGACGAAATGCCTGGGCTTTCTGCACCCATGCAAGTAATACTTTACCCCATATGATTTAGCGCTCATCTACAAGGCTCATATCAGACCCAGACTTGAATTTAACTCATATTTGGGCAGGACGTACTGCATTGTCCGCATTAGACAAAGGCCAAAAAAAGCCTTTAAGCTCATTGGCGATGAGACGATTACTTCCATAATCGACTCCCTGGAGCATCGACGTAATTTTGCATGCCTATCGCTATTATAACGGACAATGTTCTAATGAAATCTCTGGTTTAATTCCTTGTAATTTTATCCCGTAATACCCGCGCATCGATCCTTCTTCACCCTTTCGTCATCGTGACAAGACCTAGCAGAGCAGTGAAGTTTCGAGAATCCTTCTTGAGCCGAACTATACGAATGTGGAACAGACTACCATCTTCTGTCTTCTCTGCTGACTATAGGGCGCAGTTGTTCAAGCAGAATACGTACCGATATTTACAATCGACCTCCTAACTACCCTTATTCCATATCTTCATTTTCTTTCCTGCCAAGGCTGTGCTTAGCATCATAGGGTAGGTATCCCCTGAGATTTGGCATCACCGTAAGAAAAAACAAGTCTATTGGGGAAGAAGGCCATCTAACAGAAGGGGCCATTAGAAAATTACAAATTTTCTACAGACTAACCATAAGATCCGACCGCGATAGCGTTGAAGAAATGAAATGGTTTGGATTGGTTGGTGGCTTTTCAAGTATTCAGATAAATCACTGTACCCTTTACAGTCGAACCCGCACCAGGGAATAAAAGACTGCAGACATGCATCTCAGCCCGCTCGGTTACCGAACTCAAAAAATGTTTGCATGAATAGACTTAGAACCCTAATGAGTCACTAAATGTAGTTCTTTGCTTTCAACTTTTCGAGTGGATAAAGCCACAAATCATCGTTAGTTAAGAGTTGGAATTGGAAGTTATGATGGAGCAGCAACATATAACATATAACAATGTTTGTCTATAGCTTGTCCCCATATTAAGTGATAATTTTGAGGACCAGCGACCATCTATTAAGGTACTATTCTAGGTAGACATCCATGCTCTAACGTGCAAGCATTTCTCTGAGAAGAAACCAAGTACTTTAAGAATTTAAAATGCTATTTATTTTTTGATATGTGTAAATTAATTTTATGAAATTAAAAAAGATCGATTTTTTCTCTCAATTTTATTCGGCAGGTCCTCCTTAAATAATATTATTCTTTAAAAGTTATTATACTTTTTTCTTCTTATCACCTACAAATCTTCAAAAGTGCTCCGATTGGGACCTATTGATTATCGATACCCTTTGAACTCACATTATATAAATTTTATTTAAATTCTCATGTTATCGACTTGGCAATTGACCTGTAAGTTATTAATTGAAGTTTATATCTCATTCAACTTTTTAACCATTAAGTTATTTTTAATCTTTGATTGGGGGTTGTTTTTCTTTTATTAACTTTCTTATCTCAACAGTAATAGACGTGTTTAGGAATCGACTTGAATTAATTGACATAAATGTATAATACTAGCTTAGTTATTGTTGCATTTGTTTATTTGTAAATAAATCCAAAGTGACATGAGAAATATTAATCAGCTTGCATTCATTTTTCATATGTTTGGTAATTTTTCGCTCTATTTTACTCAAGGAAAATTGAAGGAGTTTCTTGTTTGCCGTTTTTAGTAGAATTAGGTGTAATTATATTTTCCTGCCCTTTTTTAAATTGAAAGTAATAATATTGTTTTTGCATGTTCATATTTAAAGAGTTCAATGTCTTGAAAGTATTGCAGTTTTTAGTATCATACATACATACATAGGAAAATTATTCTGTTTTATTGTTATGGGTTTGAAAATATCAATTACTGGATTAGGGAAAAATATGGTAAATACCTTATTATACTGGTTAAAAATGTAAACCTTTCTTGGTTTTTGAAATGATTTAAACTGATAGAAGGGGGTCTGAAGGCGAATTTTTAACACCATTATTATGTTTAAGTTAGTTCGGTTTTCTTAGATATAAATACAAATTTCTGCACAGCTGATATTGCAAATATACATGAAAGAAGATATTTTTGTACTTGAAACTTAATTCATGCTCATAGCTCTATAACTAAAAAAACATACTAATGTGGCATTTTAAATAACTTTCCAATTACTGCTAAGATCTTGATAATGGTTAAAGTCTGTTTTTCTTTTCAAAATGAAACTTTCTAACCAAAAAACGGCTATCAACGACAGTTTCACCACTGTTCAGTCTTTCCTTATTTTGTTCAAAGATGGTTTGTCCGTTAAGTGATTTGTAGTCCTCTATATTGGTAGGGATCGACAATGTTCATCCCAAGGAACGTTTGGATGAGTAAAATTATAAGTTCGAGTTCGATCGCACATTAGCTGAACGCATTTGATCTATACTATATCTTTTGTTATGAATTGACTTTTAGAATTGCTGATGGTCATAAATCGTCGACCAGGTGACGACGGAACATAAAGTGAGCAACATGTCTTTACTGCATCGAAATCAATGTCAGGCTTTATTTATTTAAGTTTAAACGCGGTTTTTTACTTTTACGGCTTGATTTCAAGCGAACTTTTACAATTTCACTTTTTGCTACTTCCGTGGTGTTTCTGTTTCGGTGGCCATCCAGAGCAAGAAAATCTGAATCAGGGTATCATTCGAATCACCGAACATGTTGGGATTAGAAATGCGTGATACCCCCGGGGTATATACTTACAACCCTCCTCGGATATATGCTTACAAGCCGTGAACCACCTAATAGGAAATGAAGCGCTTCAAACACCATCCGCAAGCGCTTCTTAAGAAGTAGCAAGCGCTGCCACAGGCTTTCCATCGTTGTTTCTTTTTTACATTGCATGTCATTTGTAGGAAGCGCTTCAACTTTATTGATTGGCATGCGCTTCGAAGAAGAACATGTGACCAAATCGCTTTCAGTGCTATGTGCCAAAAAGATTAATAGATCCCTGAAAGGGTTCATATAGCTCTAAAAATTCACGTCTAATGGAACTTAGATTAACTCTCGATGTGGATTTTTTAAAATTAATTTTCCCCTATTTTACTCAAAAGTTTATTAGTTGAGCGCAAAAAATGATCTAAAAATTGTCTACATCTATTCTATAACTTTATTGTGGATCTTCTAATCCTATTTTTGTTCTGCAAGAATATTCCAGGCGAAAAATAACAATAAATTTCAAAATATTAAATTTGTCCCTCTGAATTATATTATCAGGATTGATTTACGTAATGGTTTTTTCAATTGTTAAGATTTTGCTGTACTAGTTTAATTAATTAATTTAAAATTACTTACTTTTCTTTTTAATCAATTAAAACCACAAACAATTAAGTACAACAATCTTTTTTAAAGCACTTGCGTGTCTCTTCAATTAAAAATTCACTTCTCTAATGAGGAACTCTGAGGGTTTAACTGTTGCCAGAAAAACTCTCGTTATTTTTGGAGGAAAATTAGACTCCACAAATGAAACTTAAAAAGAAGATCCAAAAGCGCTTCCAGGTGATAGTTATGGAAGCGCAACAATTGTGCTACCTGCAGAAGCGCTACCATAATTTCCTATTGGACAGAGAAAATAACGCACACAACTACTAGGAGGTGTAGTCACAAAATTCAGATCAAATTGCATGGGAGAACGGAAATTTTTTTAGTTGAAACTGGCGTAGCTCCGCAACTATCCTTCCTACTTAAAAATAGTCTTCTAGAAATTTTAAGTCTAATATATCTACTTTCTATTGGTGTAAAAATAATTATAGTATATAAGTCGTTATTATGCACATTTTTGCATTCAAACTAACAATTTTTCTTGTAACGGACCGTGAGCTCTGACTCGCTTTCTGCTGGCTGTCGCTGGTATATAAGCGAAAAATGGTTAGAGTTTCGTTTGGAGTGAAAATTTTATGTAATTTTGTTAGGCAAGGCATATTAAATTTGATATCATCAGAAAGGCAAAGAACCGGGCTTTAATTGCTTAGAAGATAATTTTGCCGTAGAATGAATAGTTTAGGCACCATCAGGTGATGAACAAAAAGTTTTATCGTGTGGTCCATAAGAATCAATGTAATTTGACCGAATTCGAGGGACTATACCTTCACATAGAGAATTTCTGCTTCATGGCTTGTTAAGTATATATCCCGGGGGTTTTGCCTGGCCAAAACCTTCGAAACTACAAGCCATGAACTGACCTTGAGCACTAACATATGAACTGTTTTTTATGAACGCTTCAAGATAGCAGTACATGGGCTGACGAAGTATATAAGCCCAATTCCCCCCATCTTCTTAAAGCATTCATAAAATAAGTTCAATGTTCTTGCTCTTCTTCTTGTGCACGGCTTGTAGTTTCGAAGGTTTTGGTTTTGGCCAAACCGAAGAACTCCTTCAGAGGGTTGCCATATAAATCTTTTAATTTTTTTATTTATTAAATGAAAATTCTCCTTTCCGCTGTTAAACAAATCTTAAATGGTAAAGGTTTCGGGAAAAAATTTTTTGGACGAAGGCTGGAACACAGGAAAGAGAGCTCTTGGTAGTGAATTTGTACTTGACCCAGGGACTAATGTCTCTTAAAGGTTAGCTTAATATTTTTTTTTTTAATCAAATACTCCATTTTTGACACTGGAACTGAAGAGAACGTAAAAGTTTACCTTCGAATATGTGCTTGAGGCAAAAGGTTTTCGTGGGAGAATTCAACACTATTCACTACATACTTATTAGATTCTTTTCTTCCGTACATCTACACTTAGGGTATAACATAATTGATTTAAGCCAATTACAACTTCTTTTATATTGAATTAAACAAGGTAATAAATATTCGATACCTCTATTCGATACCGAGGGGAAAGTACCGATATTAGTAGAAATATCGAAAGCGGGGTATTGATACATTTTTTACAAGTAACGAAACAAAAATATTAATATGAGTAAAGTGTCGGTTTCGATACCGAATCCCTACCGATATGAAATCTGCTGCTCTGAAAAATCTCACATTAGAAATGTTTTAAAGATGCTTCGATTAATCTATGCGCACGGCAGTGCGCAGGCCAAGTTCCAGCAAGAGGCCGCACGTACGCCGTGCACTATTTACCCGAACCGCTTCGAGCTACTTTTGACCACCCTGTATCTAACTATTCGTCACACGAAATCGAATCAAACTTCACATACATAATACCATGACTGCTGTTAGTTCGAATACCAAATTTCATAACTGTAGCTTTAATAGATTCGAAGTTATGGACTTTTCAAAATAGCTAAAGTGTCACTGACTGACTGACTCACTCACTTAGAGTTAATCAAAATTCTAAGGTACTTCTAGAAATGGTAGAGGGGTGGTTGAGGTGTCATTGGAAAGGTAATAGTCGATAATTCGATAGAATAAATCGAATATCTTATACCTTTAGTACAAAAATTCGTCGCTAGAGGCGCTTTTATGTATTTTTGATCCGAGGGGGTCCAGAGTGATATCGCTGGAAAGGGGATGACGAGTAGAGTAATTCTTCTTCAGTGAGTTTAGTTCCAGGTTGTACCACGGCGGCGCTACAGTCGCTTGAACGTAAATTCGCGAAAACACTCTTTTTGCTC
>QYTT01076818.1:0-10199 GCA_006980735.1 Dasypogon diadema | reverse complement strand
GGAGTTCTCACAAGGCCTCTTGTATGAAATACTTTGTTCTGATTTTCTTACTTATAAAAGAAAATACTTTTAAAATACTTTTATCTTTTTGTACGTATTTAGAGATAAAATGAGTAAATTTATTTTACAAAAAGTAGAAAAAGAATTTTAAAGTTGTAAATTGATGAGGTAAAATTAAATTAAAAAATGTATGAAAGGATTTTGTGCCATTTCTAAAATATTTCTAATTAAACAGCACGTGCTTTATTTTGTAAGTCTGATATAACTAAATCGATTAAAAGCATTACATCTAGCTAAATTGAACACTTATTACTTACAATTACATCAAAGATATTTCTCGAATGAAAGCACATATCTTACTAAACGTTAACGGCAAACGCCGAGAATAATTTACAAATAATTGCAAAAACCCCAACCATTAAAATTTAATCGGATTTTCTTCACTTCTGTCATTAAAATTATATTAGAAGAAATAACTGAATTTTGGTTAAGGTGGGAACAAGATCTTTGGGTTAATTACGAAAGTAATTTGTATAATTTTCTGCATGAATAATGAAAAGACTTGGAACGAAATAGAGATGTTATGAATTTAGGTTAAGTGTATACATTTATTACAATCAAATTTTTTTTTTAATTTCGGTATATATTCTGCTGAAACTGAAGATCTGTGTAATAAAATAAAAAGACCAAATCGCCAAGATGTAAATAACATTTAAGATTCAAGTTAGAATTCTATGATATTATGATATGGCGAAATAAGCCCTCGAAATTATCTCGGAGACTAATTTTGGCATCTTCTGTCGATTACAATCCAACAAGGATCCAAAATGTACATGTAACTTGATAGCTTGGGGAGGGAGAATGGGGGGATGGGCGGGGTTCAATCCCAAGACGAGCCTTTCTTTCGTCTATACTCGTTGGACAGCAAATGAAAGAAAAATAATAAAAATAGACACGTTAGGTAGTAGGAAGAATGGTAAACAGCCAACAGTTAAGTTATAGCGACTTGAATGTCTACTCCTTGAATTTCCAGTCAAGGAAAGTAGAGCAACAGGCCGCAAAGAGCGGTTGGTTTGGAAAAAAGTTCCTACTCTCAAGAAGAAGAAATAGTGCGAAAAACGCTGACAACATTCTGGAAACAGATTGTTGGGTTAGTTCAAATTTTGCTGCTAGGAAGAAGCTAGGATAATGTCGGGAAAAAAAGTAGAGGCGACTATTGTTCGTGGTGTAATTGTAGCAAGTTCTAGGAAGCGCGCTACAGCTTTTACTAGGAGCAGTCGGTGAGCATCTCAATAGGACGTCTCAGGCCGTTAAAATCAATCGGAAAACCAAAACGTAAACATTCTTTAAAATTAATAAAATACCGAAAATAAAAAAATTGAACAGTTGGTGCACTTTTAAAAATTGATGTCGATCTTTGAGCATCTTTCATTAAAATGTACGGCACTAAAAAAGTAAGTTCATTGGCAATTTTTATCGGTTCCAGAAAAATGACCTAATGTGGTTAAAATTTCAAAGCAATCGATTGAAACCATTTTTGACACCAGAACATGGTTCCGAGAGGAGCACATTTAAACTGAACTGCATATGCGTAATTATAGTGCACAATAATGATGCGTATTAATGATTCATAATGGTGACGCATTAAAAGAAAAAAACAGGCAATAAAATCCAGGGCTAACCTTAACTGGGTTGATAAGATGGGTTAGTATTAACTATAACCCTAACGAATAACCTTAGACCTTAAACTATAAGAGCGAGTTAAGCGTCATTCCATAATCCACACGTCATAAGAGCGGGTTACCGAACTGATTAGAGAATTATTTCCATTTGTTTCCATAACGTATGATACATTATTGGTGCTGCATAGAGGATCAGCTTAGAGCAGGGCATTAGAGGAGCGGGTTAGAAACGGATTAATCTAGTTAAAAGGTTGTGATTATATTCGTGAGTCAACGAGTAGGTGAGTACAAGAGTGTTGGCGAATAAATACAAAATTTGGAAATTACATTGAAGAAGTTACGTTGTCGATTGAGGCGATTGAGTGTGTAAGATGGTTCACGAGTGTACGAGAGTAAATCAATTTCATTTTTGCTTTTAATTCATTAACCTTAAAGATAATTCCCTAAAGATGCCTTCCATTTCTATACCCATATGCCACTACATGTTGTACTGATAATCATGCACAACTTATGCAAAATCTACACGTGTAGTAAATCTATTCCGAGATAGCCTACAATTCCCAAATTTTCATCTGCTCAGTTTCCTGCCATAGCTATTAGGAAATATTAAAAAATGGAATTTTGTAAGTATAAATCAGTTATCTACATGAGTAGTTTTTGTGTTTTCGAACAAGTCCCACTGTGAGTACAGTATAAATATTTATATAAGAGAAATCATCGTTTGCAATATCGCCTTTATGCGCAATTCATTTCAGCAGTCATAGATACACAGGGGAAATTAATTAACTCCTGAGAGAGAAGTGTATATGCTTACAACAGCCCACAATATCAATTGAAATTTATTTTATTGCTGCTGAGAAAAGAAAACGAAGCAAATGTAAAAGGTCTTCGCATACATCCTCATACATATGGTTATAAAGTTAAAAGATTTAAGAAAAGTATGATACCAAGGCTCATGTAAAGTTTCCATCGCACCCAACAAAATTACACTGTGTGTTTGTCCAACCGATTGCTTACAAAAACTGTGCACACCAGATTAAAGATTATCCTAAAATCTTAAAGCTGCCTACAAAAATTTTATTTTAATAAATTTTATCTTAAAGTATATCATATTTACTGAAACCATCCTTGAAGGTTTAAATTTTTTATTGAAAAAAAAATCAAAGAAGAGTTGAATTCTGATTAAAAATATCTCCTGCAGGGCTACTCAAAGATTACATCAAATTATGAGAGATTAATGTTATTGCCAGAAGTTGTTTGAATGGATTACGAGAATGTTTAAGAAAACATAACACTTTATGCGCAATAAACAAACATTATTTACCGTACAACAGAAAATTTTCAAGGTATTCGTTTAATTTTGACGTGATTTTAAGAAGTGCTATTGTACAGAATTACCTTTAGTCTAGATTAGAGGTAACACTGTCTAATTTATTGAGCGATTAAATATGTTAAGTTTAAGGCGAGAGAGGTATCTAGGTATGTGATTTATAGGGAGCTGGAGTAGGTTCGGAAACGCAAAGTAGCCGAGTTGGTTGCAGAGCATATTTTAGTCATACTTGGTATAAACAATAATTGTATGAAACACCGTGTGAATTAATTTAACAAGTTAATTTAGCATTATTGATTTATCTGCATATTAAGTAACAGGAAATAGAATTTTAGTAATTTTATTGGAACTTCAAAACAAAATTAAACAAATATCTTACGGAAAAAATGGGAAAAAATCACTTGATGAAACTTGGATTTCAAAAATCAAAATTCAAAAATTTTTTCCCTTGTTTTAGTTCCATTAAGAGTAAAATTTCATCATCAAGCTGACAAAGAGCAAGATTTTTAACAGCTTTACTGGCTGAGTATTTATGACTAGACGGAATAGGCTACGACCATGTTGAAGAGATAGCCTAACCGTCGAATTGCTACGCTCCAGAATTCTTTTTAAAAGCTGGTACTTTGCTAGCTATTTTCTTCTTCAAAATTTTGGTTTTAATGGAATTTACAAAAGCGAAAAAAGTTTTCAATTATGATGTTTGAAATATTTTATGAATTAAGCGATATCAAACCGAGCAGTAACAGTTTTATATCGATAATATCGATATAAAACTGTTACACAAAATCGAGTTCTGTACGACTCTTTTGGAATCACGAAATTTCTCAATGAATCGTATAGTGTCACAAATATTACAAATTGTTATTTCTCGATTTACTTATTTTTCTGCTTTCACAAAAATCTCATCATCATCCCTTTCTTCAGAACTTGAACTGCTGTCCATTAAGTTAACTACAGTCGAACCTCGATAATTCGAAAAGTGAGTGAGAAGATCTCTCCCTTTCCCTACAAAAGTTTTACAAGTAAATTTACCTCTATAGTTCGAACAAAGCCTCTACAGCTCGAATAAAATTTCATCCGACAACCTCCCTAGCTTGAACAAAATTCTTAAAACATCTATAATTCAAAAATATATTTATTATATGTATTTTTACACAAAACCGGCAGTTATTCGAAGCCTCAATATCTCGAATAAACTTCGAATTATCGAGGCTCAGCAAAACCTCGGTTATTCGAAACCTCCTTATCTCGAATGTAAATTTAACTCCCTTCAGGTTCGAGTTGTGGAGGTCCGACTGTATTTAGAATTTTTGATACTTTTCGCACACATCTTTTAAACGAGAATGAAAATAACTTCGAGTCAAAATTAGAATAAATTCCTAAGACAAAAAATTAACAAACGCGAAGAATCTAGATTGAATTTTTTGATTTAAAAATGTTACTAGTAATTTTGTTGGCTGATCATTTTGCTAAATTTGTATAATTTGTTAGAAAACAGAAGCTAAACATAGGTTATACATAAATACTGGCTTATTAAACACGTTGCTTGGTTCTGCAAGCCAATCCAAAATTGACTTGTAGTTTTGTGGTACAGATTGGCTTACAAGTAGAAATTTCCCACTTGTAAAATTAGACTTGTTCACCTGTTCAACAAGTTTTAGTGTGGTTTTGTGGTATATGTGGAAAATCAAATGCAAAACAAGTGCTTGCAGTTTTGTGACATATCTTAAGCGCGTGCATGTACAACTCTCACCGGTAGTATGACCCTACATGTAGGACATAAAAACCGTGAGATTCAGGTGTGTAAGAAATCGAGTATTTGTCAATTGCCCTCTCGGATCAAAATAGCTCCCAACTTACTCTTAAAATTCGTCACTAAATTCTGCTATGAGTGAAATAATCCTATTTACTGAGCTTAAACATTATGATAAGAGAAATTGATAGAAAATTGAACATTTATACTCACTTCTGCGTTAGATTTCCGCACATTGCATCCCAGTTTTGGGTTAAATCAGCAGTTGTCTCGTGAAATTCACCAAAGTCTTGATTTCGAGCAAACAAATCATTCAAATCAGAGTCCTCATTACTTAGCACCACTATAGGAGACCCACGAATTGGTTCAATAAATCTACTCTGCTTATTATTTAAATCAGTTAAGTTTTTGATTAAATTTTCGTTAATATCTTCTGCTTCAAAGTGGCTGAAAAAAATTATTATCGATAAAATAACAATCAGAAAAATATCTGAGATAAGGTTACCTATAGAATTCTTCTCCTTCAAAAGAAGCCCCTACAAATTGCTCCTGACCTTCTGCGGCTTTCGAATAAATGCTCCTAGCAAATCTCGCATCAGAAGGACGAGTAGATTCTGTTTGTTTGCCATATCCTAGCTCCTTTTGGATTGTATTTAACCTGTCCTCAGATAAAGAAGAAGTTCCCAGACATGCCTGCTGTAAACTTTCTAGATACTGAAGTCGTTGGGCATGCCTTGAAGGATCGTGCCTCGAGGGAAATTTAAAAGCACAGCAATGAAATGAATGTGTCAACCATGCTACTTGAAGACTCTTAAAAGGGTTGAGAAATTAAATTTGATTTTATATAACATGAATATTTTTGCAAAGAAATAAATGTAATTCTATACCACAACTCACTTTGAAGTTATAGATTGAGGGGACAGTTTTCAAGGAATGTGTGTTTTGTACTCTCAGAATTTCCAGTCCTTTTAATCCATCCGATGGCAAATCAATTAGGGAGGTACTTGACAAATCACTGCAATTAGGTTTTTTTATATAGAATTTTATTATCCTTTTGAAGAACGATAAAATACATACAGCTCTTGAATGTTCATTATTCCAACAAAAGCTGATGGATGAATGTACTGCAGTAGTGTGTTGCCCTTTAGACTTCTTTAAAAAGAGAAAATTTAATACAAATATACAACGTAAAATTTTTACTCACAATTTAGCGATCTCTGATCCATAAAAAGCAGAATCATCAATCACAGTCAGTGCATTGTTGTTTAATATTCTGAAGGAGTGAAAAATTAAAATTATTCATAGTCAGCAAATCAAGGGTGCGGTGTCCAAAAATATTTTTGTAAAACTAATATTATAGTGTTATTATTATGTGCTAATTTAAATTTAGTGCTTATGTGCTAAGGGAGAATGGGAAATTTTAACCTGACAAATGTTGCAAATAAGCCAAAATTTTTGGCATGAGGTTTATGGTGTGTAACATCCCAGTGGCTTCGCAAGTACAATTCTCGACAGTAGAATTGCCTCAAAGCTCAAATACTGGTGCGTAGATTAACCACCACACCCTCTGCTGGAATCGAACCCACTCCTAACAGAGGAAAAACTGTGCAGACGTGCATCTCAGCCCACTCGACTACCGGCGTCCCATTTTTTTCAGATTAATACTTCGCCTTTAAACAGTTCAAAATTCGCAAATTGAAGAATTACAGAAGTGAGCTCATTCGTCAGTAAAATAACGTCATTGTGGTTCGGAAGGAAAGTCAAGTTATTAAGGTGTTACATCTTTAAGATAGCAAAAAGTTATCGGACGAATTTATATGACCACTTTCTCCTATCTCAGAGCATTCATAAAAAAGATTTCAATATTCTTGTTCAAGGCCAGTTCATGGATATGGTATCGGATGAAGAGTATCGATACCCTAGTTACTTCATACTATTAAAAGAAAAACATTAAATAAGTAGTTTTACTTATTTAAAAGTAGCGATACATTGAAGCATCGATTCAACTGTAACGAAATAAATTAGGCTGTTCTGAACAAATTTATTAGAAAAAGTTTTAGTAAATATTATTAAATTTATGGAGAAAATGTCATCTTTTATAGCCGTTGTTTTATTTAGACTTTCAGAGGCTCCATTCCTTTAACGAATAATCAAATCAAAAACAACAATTTTTCGATTCTTCTGCCTGTTAAATTTTACCTTGCATTAAAATTTTGACCTGGGAACACTGAGTATAAACATAAACACAATGCAATACTTTTATTTGATACCGAGGGAAAAGTATCGATATTAGTAAAAGTATCGATACATTTTTTACAATTATCGAAAATAAAATACTAATATGAGTAAAGTATCGGCCTATTCATGGCTTGCAGTTTAGAGGGTTTTGGAAAGTCTCATATTTTAGGTAGATTGGGGGTAGGTTAATGATATGGCACCTTTTTACAGAAATAATAATTTAGACTATTCAAATTAATAACTAAAATGACGTGCTTATTGCAGTAAAAAAGGCATAGACGGTTGAAATTATAATTTTAGGAAATTTTAGGCGGCATGCTACTGTAAACTGACTAAGCTGATGAAATAAGTAGGTTTTGTTAAAAAGACAATTATGTTTTAAAATGAAATGAAATAAATATAAAAACAAAAGCTAAGATAAATGAGAATATTCTGATGGCTCCAGATTTAATTCTCTAATTGGTGGGCGCTCCTTTTCTTCGTTTTTGAAATTCACTTCCTAGTGATACTCAAAGAATTAGACGATTTGGTCCTTTTAGGCGGGCTCTACTTGGACTTTGAAAATAGCTGAATGATTGCTTTTTTTTCTTTGTTTTTCTACGTATTTATGGGGAATAACGATAATGATGTTATGATTTTTCTTGCATTTGTTCATTAGTTAAGTTATTTTTTAGTCTTTCTTCTTTTTTCCTCCCTTGTCGTTTAGTTTTGGTTTTAAATTCTAGATTTAGTTCATTGTACTACATGGCATCTCTATATATAGCATTTCAAGAAATTATTAACCTTAGTCCAGAAATTATTTGTTAAAAAAAAATTAAAGTCACTAATGAACAAACGTTCTCTGGACTAGTTTTTCTCGCACTTGAACTTGGATTAATAGTTCCCGGACCAGGGTTAATAATTTCTGGACTAGGGTCAATAATTTCCGAACTAGGGTTAATAATTTCTGGAAACGCTATATATATATATAATATATAATATATATAATAAAATCTGTTTGTCCTTCAATCATGCCTAAACGGTTAAAATAATGAGTTTTCGAGGTCGCGGATTTAGAATATTTTTTTTTGGAAATTCAACATGGCGACAGATAATTTTTGACGCCAAGGGATTCCAGTGTAGTGATGGGAGGAGTAGTTACTTTAAAATAACTAATTAGTTACCAGTAACTAATTACTTTAGTTTCTTTTGAGTAACTAGTTAAAATAAACTATAACTATATGAATTTTTCTTATTGGTTATACCACAAATGATATCTTGATTAAAAGAATCGTAAAAAAATTGATATTTAAGCATTTTACACTTTTTATTCAAAAATAAAGATATTTTTCTTTTGAAAGACAAAACCAATTTTTCGATATCAGAAGATTTCTTCTTAAATTTGACCTGCTTTTGAAAATAACTTCTCGTTTGCATATAACAGTGCTGATAAATACGTTTTACATACTTGCTAAAGAGATTAGAAAAAAATAAAAAATAGAATTTCCCTTATTTTCTCTTCAAAACTATTCCAGATGAGCACACTATTAGTTTTATTATTTTCTGATCACTGACATAAATAAAATGGAGAGAGCATCCTTTGAAATCTACGGCTAAAAAGTGGAACTGTTTTTACCTTTTTCTTATATATTGTACTTTCTCTTTCGTCCTCATAATGTGTTAAAAATAGATAGTATAATGAAAAACAGCTATCATTTGATTACTCAATTTGGCGCCGACGTTTAAACTCAAAATCTATGATCATTAAAAATGCAAAAGCTACAGATTTATTAAAGGATATAGGAGAAAATAACTATAAAAAATATTTTTATATAATTTTCATCGACTTTTCATACGTTTTCATCAGTAGACCAACTTTCGTCTTTTTTAACCGACGAACAAAAGGGAGTTCTTAAGTCGACGCGTATATTTTTTTATGTATGACCACGCATAACTTTTTACAGAGTAGTCCGATATTGATGATTCTTTTTTTATTTTATAGGGTATACCTCAAAGTTGGTCCGATTTAAATTTGAAAAAAAGAATCCACCGCTAAGGGTAGCCACCCATTGAATTTTTACCTGTTAACCGATTCTACCACATATAACGTTGTATTGCGGGTTATCCGATTTCAATAATTCTTTTTTTATTGAATAGGGTATGTATGTGGGATCCCACATGCCTCACAATGTCCACCGAATAATGCTGGTGAAACATAGACTAACTTTTCTGTGAGATGGTATCGGAAAGCACCATCCACACAGGTTTGGCATCAAGCAGCAGCCAGGGGAAAATACAAGACAAAACGGCGGATAGACTGGGGCTGAACAAGTAGCGGAGCACTACACTGACAGAGACCGAGACGGATATTTTTAAAAATAATTTCGAAATAAAGGCTGAACTGTGAAAAAGTGTTCAGTCGTCTTTTATTATATTGTTACACTTTTACCTTTCTTCGTGACCGAGCGGCGTCTAATTACGAAACACAGGTTTCCTGTCTCCTTTACAAGTACACTTCCTACTCCGATGCCGTATGCTGCGACTGCGTGGCGCAGTTCCTTTTCCAAAAGCACGAAACAAAGCAAGGGCAAAAGCGAGTGTATAAAAACAAATAGATCGGAAGAGGAGTAGCTGAAAGTTCTTTGCGGATTTTGTGCAACTCGTTTTCAATTCTTTGGCGACTTAAGTAGGGGAGTTTACATTCTCCTTTTGTTCGCTACTTGGCTCCCTGTAGTCCTGGTCGAAAGGAACCGTATAGTGTGCTTTATAGCAGTTAACAATTTAACTCACCCACGTGTTTACTAACCTCTAGGAATAGTTAATTCGGGAATTGTTACCTGTTTGCGGCGCTTTGTTACCTTCGGAGTCTTATACGCTGTCTGGTCCGGGTGCGTTGTGGGAGAGGCTGCTGGGAGACTATACAGACACTGGAGAGCGGCTTTTTCCGATTTTCGGGCTATCCAGCGGCGACTGACTTCTGGTTTTGTAGCCAGAAAGGTTGCTCCTGTTCGGGAAAGACTCCAGCGCGCAGCACTCACTTCCGTGTGCGATAATCCTGTTTGCCCGGATAATCGCACGTTTTTACCTCTTCCGTGTTATGCGCCGCAGCAGTAAATTCAGTGGCACAGCTTTTTCTTGTTGCAGGTGTGCGACGCCTCCGGTTAACCTCTTACTGGGGAGATGCACGTGGCCCGGTGAAAATTATTACAATCTACGT
>QYTT01076793.1:0-12478 GCA_006980735.1 Dasypogon diadema | reverse complement strand
ATGAGGGCTGTCTTTAATGTGTTTTGCTTACATTTTCAGCTCTATATTCGACCTCTCCAGCATATTTATTAATAATAAATTATTTAGGTAACAACGGATTAATTCTTTCGGTGAAATTTTTATTAAAAACTTTTACTTCGACAATTCTCAGTGAATTATAAGTCAAATTATGCCACGAACGTATGTGTGTCAGGGGTCATCTATACTATATGGTATAGATCTGACATGGTAACTATATCATGGTATTGATACTACTTGTGTGTCCATAGTATTAGGAGCTGAAGAGTCTTTCTGTTATTACTTGATCGATGACAATCCCTTTTCGATTATATTGCGCTGGACAAAGTTCGACTATTTTCGCATCTCACTGCACAGGGCCTAGGCAATTGCACCAGATGCAAAGGATCAGCTTTTGCTGGTTAACAAATAAACAAAACAGTGAATGTTGGAACTCATACCCTTTGAAATTACATAGCTTGTTGTGGTGTCATCGATAACCGATAAACTTTTTAAATCTTACTATTTGTGCGCATTTTATTATGTTGAGTTAGATTGTGTGCATACAAAATGTTTAATTGTTTCTCATTTCGCCATACCTACCCAAAGGAGAAAAAGGGCTTCCACAATAATATGGAATGCATGATTTTGTAAATGCTTCACATTATTACCGGCATTATTTTGTTCATTACAATTAACATAGATGTGTCATAGATATGGAAGGCCTGGTAATATGAAGAAAGAATAAAAAAAATTGTAATATATAGACATTATTTTCTGCATTTTCAGGGAATGCGGGAAGTAATTGCACAGCACAAAAAGCGCATGCCTTCTTCATTAATGCTGGAAATATGATTTAAACAAATATTACCCATTACTAGCGGAATTGCCTTACTTATTAAAGTTAGCACAGAATTGTTCATTATATTTTAAACAACAACTTTTCACTTAAAAAATCACTGCACAAGTCATGATACGAATAGGAGAATGTGTGAGATATTTACATTTGTGTAAGTCTGTTACAGAGCACAGAGTGGGCATACATTAACTGGGTTAAATTAAATTGGTTATTTTACAGAGTTAAAAAGCTTATTGGGTTATTTAAGTCTTCTACGGGAAAACAGATGGCGCTTATTTGAGGTTTTTTTGTTTAAAAGTTGTTTTTGCTCATCATAGCAATACAAAGCTGTGTTTTTTTGGGCAACAGAATAATGAAAGCTCAAACGAACGGTTGTAACGTAGAAAAATTTCATTTTTATTCTTCTGTTTCTCTCTTTTTAGGCAAACCGAAGATAAGTAAAGACCGTTATTAACTTGAAATTTATCTTAATGTCAGTTTTACCCACATTTTTGTTTATTTTAATCACTGGAATGAGCAAAATCAACTTTTAAATACAAAAGCTTTCAATAAGCGCCACCTGTTTTATCGTAGAAAACTTAAATAACTCAATAAGCTTATTAACTCTGTAAAATATCCGAGTTAACTTAATCCAGTTAATGTATGATAAATCTGTACTCTTCTGCCAAAAAAACACAGCTAAAATATACACAAACGTAGGCAAAACTGATATTGATAAATTTCAAGTTAATAACAGCCTTTACTTCCCTAGGGTTTGCCTAAAAAGAAAAAAACATAAGGAGAAGAGTAAACTCTATACTCCATGGATTCGAACCATTCTTTTGAGCTTTCATAATTTCGTTGCCTAAAAAAGCACAGCTTATATGAGCTTAGTGTCTTGAAAGTATTTAAATATTGTTGTGAAGTAGACTAAGATAGCAAGATAGCGGTATTCTTTGCTTTGGATTCATTTAGACAGAAGTTCCATATTAAATTTGTATTATGTTTCTGAGGTATGAGACACAATAAAGTTAACTTGAAATTAGAAATTAAGAAAAAGGCACAAACCAACCATGACACCCATTGTAAACCAGCAAACCAATTTATGGGGGTTTATCCAGGTTTCCGGCAACCCACAATATTTCCCTTCGCGACAGCTTTGAGCGTTCTTTAATTGTTCCATCTGGACACATGACTACTGTATGTAAGTCTGTAAGATTTTATGAAACTTATTACATTTTAAGAAAATTCATAAACTTCATAGCTCTCCGACGAATGCCTATATTTATTACTTCGCTGAAACGAAAGACACGTCACAAGATTTAGTATTCAATTTCATTTTATTCAATATCTTATTCCAACATCTTATTTAGTATACTAGAAACGTATCTTCTTAAATATATTGTTGTTGGAGCTGAGATTGGATCCAAGCAGAAGCAGTTTTTCAACTTTACAACCGCCTACTATGATATCTACTGGACCTATCCTCACTGACGACAATATCCTACATATCTCTAAAACAAGATCTAGTACTAATTTGAAGAGTATTAGCATGCTGATGTGGCACTGGCTTATCACAGTATCTTTTCGCATTCCGTACATATAGGACTCAATTTAATTTCATTCGGAATGATTTCCTGAAACGATCTTACAATCACATTATTTAAATATTGATTGACATTTTCTAATACCCGTGCAGTTGTTGTTAGTTTTTGTTAAGTACATGAACAAATTTCTTTGGAAAAATTCTAGAAAATATTTGAAAGTAATATCAGTTCTTTGATTAATAGAAAAGAGAGGATTTCCAACAAAGCTTATCCCTTTTTAGGTATCAAGTTATTGTGTACAAAATTTTTGTTCACCATGAATGAAGCTCTCAGAACGTGATTGAAAGGGTTAAACTTTTCACTTATCGCAGACAAATGATTCTTGATGGAAAAATCTAATGTAAACCGGGGAAGTGGGATTTTTCAGCATCCCAGCATTTTGCGGTGTTATTTCTCATAAAACTGGCACACTGGAAGGTCATGGTTAGGAGAAAGGTATCTTAAACTTATTTTCAGAGCTATACTTTTTAAATTTAAAAGAAAATTTCAAATTTGGGGGGTTGTGGGCACCTGTCTCCCTAGTTAAAGATTAAATATGTAAGAGATATTGTTAAATGCAAAATTTCTTAGATAATGTATTGAACCATCCCATAAATAATGCGTTTTTCTCCAAATACAAAGGTCGGAGGGTGAGGAACTAAACTACCTGCGTCCCTTGATGCAAAAGCACATAGTAAATTCAACTTGTCTTTATTCTTAGTGCAATTTGTGGAGACTGTAGTGCCATTCTAACGGTAGTTTTTTCAACGAAATAATGGAAGTGATATATCTGGTATTGTTTGCTTTATGAGTTCAATTGAGGCAACAATGCGACTGAAAGTGCAAGAAATATTATGGGGAAAGCACAATAAGCGTAAGTCAATTCCAAAGATAGTTCCAGAAATTCCGATCCAGAAACTACAGCCTACAATATCGCTCTCGTCCTGGAAGATTTGTGGAGTTTCATGAGAACGTCCTGAGAACCCTGGTGAAACAAAACTCTATCGTAACTGTTGTGAAGCTAGCGAAGAAGCTCAGATTTGGTAATTCGACCGTTCATCGACACCTCTAGGCCATCGGGATGTAAAGGGTAATCACATGAAATCAAATCCAAAATTCTATACATAACTGAACACTGCTGGGCTACCGTAGGTTGCAGGTATGAGATAGGCTACATTTGTTAGGTTGTCGACAAATCAATTTAAAGGGCTGGTCTCAGCCCTTTTTGGTTTCGAGTTCTAAGAAGTGCAGACGAAAATTGCCGCCTTACAATTAAAAAAAAAGTTAGAACCATTCATGAAAGCGTCTTGAGTTACAGTCCCTGTGGTAGAAAATTAGAGGCATCTCCTAAAGCGAAATCGATTCAGAGGAAGGAGGCAGAAAAACGAAGAAAAGCTGGAACGAGTACGTGTCCTCCTTCGACTACCTAGGGATCCCTGTGGACGAATTAGCCATGTCAAAAGGAATTATCATCATCGTTAACAATCTTAGTTAAGGTAATGTGGAACTTAGGAGTTAGGGAGTAGTGACGAAAATAATAAGCAATAAATGAGAAATTTTGTGAGTGCTAGGTCTCTGCACTTTCGCTTGCTTTCGTTCCTTAACCTGACTTCCTTTCAAATACCCATCCTTAGCAGGTGCCACTAGCTTTACACCACCCCTAGACCAAAGCTAGTTGCAGAGATAGGCAGCAAGTTAGGTTAGCAATGGGTTCCTCACGAACTTTCGGAGTTTAATCGTACTCCTCCTTGCTGTCACGTCTCAGAAATGTACCTTATTTGGACTGAATAGTGACTAGTGACAAAAAGTGCATCCTGTACAAAAATGTGAAGCGGAAAAGACAGTGGGTACGTAAAAAAGACACCCCGGAATCGCAAGCTGAAGCAAATTTTCAACCAAGTGAGGGAATGCTCTGGGTTTGGTGGGATACGAAGGGTTTATTCCACTGTGAGCTGTTAAACCAGACAAACATGAAGGATATCTACTGCGAACAGATTGAGCGGTTTAAGTCACAGCTACAGGAAAAACGATCATCTTTGCTTTCAAGACGAACGGTGTTCTTTCATTAAGACAACACTAGACCACATACCGCAAGGATGACGTTACTGAAGCTGGAGGAGTTTGAATGGGGAACGATGCTGCATCCACCATATTTACTGGAAATTATTATAAAAAAACCGCATTACTTATGGGATGACTATATTCACTGCCTTCAGGTTGCAGTTCAATAGATTCTACGGCATTTTTTTTTTTAAATAATTCTTAAATGCATAATTTTGGAAAAACTTCACACGCCATTAAAACATTCATTTAATCCCTTATCATTCTTGAGGTTCTTAATTTTCCTAATCACCGTTTTTCACCCGGAGCAGCACCCTTGCAGCAGATCCTTAATTTGATTGCCAACGGTCATTACATACCAATACATTTCTAACTACCACCATATACTTGTTATAGGATTATCGATTCCCCTTTTAGGCTGCCCCCCAAACTGACACTGAATGAAAATTACTTGAGGCGGCCTTGGCCCTGCCATGAGTAACTTCCTTTATCGGTATCGCAATTTATGTAGTTATTAGCTGGGAGTTGTGGAGGAGGAATTTCCCAGATATTTTCCTCTTTTTTGACTTCTTTTTCTCGGAAATTTATTACCCGACAGCAGTAGCAAATTCTGCTGAAAGCAATTTCTGCCGTCAAGGTTTGGCGGCTCGGAACCTACTACCACCCCATTTTTAGTGAAACGGACGACTTGTGGGAAATTCTTGCAAGAAGTGACATCACACCCATTTTTCTGTTTAACAACTTGACCGAGTTTCATTTCATTTTAGTTATAAAGTTCCAAACGGTTGCAAGCCTATTTTTTTTTTTTAAAACGCGTAGCTTTATTGTTGTATTGAAAAATTTGTGGTTACAATGTCGTCGTGTTGATTAAAAAGTCCATCCCCATGTGTGTTTCGGGGATTACGTTATATGTCGAAAACATGTGGTCTGTTTTGAATCTTCAAAGAATTTTTGTTTAAAAAAATCCCCTCGATTGTGCAGGGTAATGACTTCTTTGTCATTCTTCCCATCGTAAATTCTCAACATAATTTCACGGTAAACTTCGCACTCGGCGCTTATTAACTTCCAAAGTAAACATCTGAAGTTTGCTCTGAAAATGTTTACATTGACGTTCAAGATAATTTTTGTAAACACAGCAATTTTCCGCTAATTTTTAAACGTAATCCTATAAAAATATTGACTAAAGGTGAAAGGTTGAAACTTTGACATGAAATTCCCTGGAAGAAAGCCAATCAAAGTCGGTCTTTAGTTGGGAATCTATACGGGCATTAATCACTGTTTTTATGAATGAAATGAAATTAATTGAGGGTGCAGACAATTTCCCAGGGAAAAACAGAAATTATCACGTCTAGCTAAAGGGGGTGGATCAACGACCATTTCAACACCTTTGTTTGAACGGACAAGGGTAGTTCTCTATGCATACAGGACATGCAACCTAGTGGTTGAGTCGATAAATGAGGCAAACGTAATTCTGTCCCTGCACGTCTATAGAAAGATGAGGCTTCAACTGTAGTTGCGATGCCAGGCAAATAAAAAGTTGTGTAACCCATAAATTAGCCCCACATAAAATTTATAGTGCAATATATTCACCAGGATTTTTAGTGTTTAGTGCTTATAACTATGTGTGGTGTGGTATGTATGTGTCATTTGAAATACAGGTTTTTATTTCTTAGATAAAAAGCTACATGTTTGAAAGAAGTTCCAAAATAAGTTGTTTACCCTTGTCCTGGGGGTTTCTTATAAGTTGACTGGCTGTGATTTCCATATCATTTAATATACATGCAAAAAATTTTGCAACATAATTCAAGAAAGCGGTAGCACAAAAATCATTATCACTAGAATTTAGAAAAGTAGTTTTGTGATCATTATTCCTGGCTGTAATGGACCTCGCAGTACTTAGTTGCTACGACTATATTTCTGCACATATAGTACTTAAGAAGATATATGTAGCTCATAAAGTAATTTTAATAATGTTCTCAGAAGACATATTTATAGTATCTTTCTCACTTGGGACGACTTTTCAACTAAGTCTCGGAGGTGAACACCTGTTTCAGAAATATTATGCCCTTAGAATTTTCGCATTAATCACTGTAAGTTCTCTTTTAACATCTGGAGACCATGTTTTAAGATCAATGTGGCGGCGTACCCTTTTCTTCACATCCCGCTTGAAATGGATATCAATTGAAATTATTTGACGAAGTAGTATACGATAAACTACATAACGTCATTTTAAATCCAATATGGCGGATTAGTTACTCTACTAAAAAATTGTGAACTATTCCTCCACACAATGTTATGGTGCTTGAATATGCAGAGAACCGAATGATATGACGGTGGGCTCCTAAGTACAACTACCCAAGTCAAGGTGAGCACGTGCCGAGCACTGAATGGATCATAAAGGTAATACAAAATGTCATGCCACTAACGTAGCAACCTCGGGGTACAGGACACACCTCGTTATATAGGAGGCTTACCCCTCTATGGAACATCTGGGGGCAAGTACCCTCACTTGTGGCGACAAAATATACAAACAAGCAATGTAAAAACAAATACAAAACAAAAATAAACTGAAACATAAAAATACTAGGAAAAGCGAGCGGATGAAAGTGAAGAGGCGAAGCAAGCGAGACTTGATGAATATCGGGAACGCTTAAGGGGGAACAATAGGGTGGAAGTTGGGAAAACCCGATTTTCGTTTTTTATAGGATTCGAAAGTATGCAAATATTATGTAAAAATTCGTAAAAATGACGAAGTTACAGTATATTTTCTCTTGACGCACACACGAAGCTAAAACGATCGTTCGAACCATCTATCAGAATGATACATTGTCGGCAAACAAATGATTTCTATGAAGGGATATTATTTAAAAGGTTAAATTGAATTGTAAACTGGCCCTTTATTGTATTGGCAACACTGAAGATGCTTTTTTAGGTTAGTTTTCGTTCATTCGTAGCGGTAACGAATAGTGTCTCGTGATTTTAGCTTAGCGCATTTTGTTGGGTAAACTTTACGAACTCTCGACATCACATTTTTTAACTGGTTTTCCTGTTTTCTCCTCCAATTAAAATCGAACCGTCTTTTTCTTTAGATCTATTTAAACTACATAAAATTCTCTTCAGTTAAGCGTACGGAAATTTTTTTCTATTGGAATTCACAATTTTTTGGCCATTTCCAGAAAAAAATTCAGCGATTTTTCAAACATTTTCTTTAAAGATCTGCCAATTCCACAATTATTCGTTTTTTTTTCTAAATCGGGTACGCTTAACTGAAGCAAAGAAAGTTACATGGAAGACCAGGAACGAACGTTCTTCATGAAGCGCCACGTAGTTACATCTGTAACGCTATTATAAATGAAAACTTTTGGAATAAAAAAAAATCGTAAAAATAGCTCAATGTATGCTCTTTTCAACCCCCTATTAGTGACATTCATGCTATGTTTATATAAGTAAAAAAAAAAGGGAAACCCCGAAAATCACTCTTTTTTTGGTCGTCACCATATTGTTCCCCCTTAAGACGGAACACCACTGTGGGGAGGTCAAAAAACCGATTTTTGGTTTTTTGCATTTTTTTTCAAGTACATACTTTCAAGAATATGTCCACAAATTTGTATCTCAAAATTCGTAAAATGACGAAGTTATAGCCTTTTTAGTAGGTGCAGTGGTATTCCCGACTGATCGTATCTGCTGGTGTACCTGCTTTGTTCGAAGTAATTCCCCTCGCCTCTCTTTTTGTTGACCCATATACAACATTAAGCCTGCTAGGATCTTCTAACGTTAAAAATTTAATGTTTATAATAATAAAAAGTATATTCGGCATTTAGTTCTCTCCGGCATTTTCAAAACAAACAACGTGTTAACGAAAACTCGAACACTAATAATCCGATTGTAAAAATTGTTTATCCAAAATTCTCGCAATCGTAGTGGCTAACGTTAAGCGTAGCCTTTTTTTATTTTGAAAACTACTATTTTTTACGGCTGCTTGAATGAAGACAAATTTGTTGAAAAATTGAAGGTTTTCTTTCACATGCTGCCATTTTGTGAAAAAGTAATTTAAAAAAAAACGACTACGAAATATATATATCATTTTCTTTTTTCAGTTGAACCATACTGGAGGTATCAACACAACCGTTGGGAGAGGAATTTTTTACGGATCGGCACTTTCCTATATATATCCGTCTTAATTTTAATTATTTTTTTAGTAAAAATTTTCACAAATATACTTCAAAGTATCCTTGATAACATATCTTTCCCCTCAGTCCTTAAACAGTTCATTATTACTATTTATTAAGGATCCGAGTTAAAAATTTAATCTAGCCCACTGACTTTTTTTATGGTGTGAGATTCAGAGATCTTTGAACTAGGCCACTGCTAGGCCCATTGTTCATTCACCCAGTACTACCCGTTGGTAGCTAGTGAACGGGATAGATCTGTTTACTGACCCATCCACCCGGTCGACTTAGTGAAAGCCAAAATACGCTCCCATTCTTTTTCGCCTGCTTGATACAGTTCGTCAAGGAAGTAGCATCCCAGGTGCCTGAGTCTTTTCGCCTAGAGAAAATACATCACAGTCTCCGTTTCGTGCCCGTATCCCCTACAGTCGGCGTCGTTAGAGTGACCGATTCTGTTTTGATGCGCTTTAAAGAATCCATGTCCTGTCAGAATTGAAACCAACAGTTTCAGTGATGGTTTGTTTAGCCGGAGAAGCTTGGACGTTGAGCTAGCATTAGCATTGCAATACGCCCAAGTATATATCTGGTCGACAACTCTGTAGGGGAGGTTCGAGAGCCAAAAGTGGCTCCCTCCTTCGCCAGCTCGTCTGCTTTCTCATTACCATATATGCTGCTATGTCCTGGCACCCATAGAATGCTAAGGTGATTTTTCCGGCACAGATCTTTAAGTTCGTATTTACAGTCCGGTATTAACGGACTTGGGCCAGAACTGTTAGTATGATAGGGTCCGAACTCGTAACCGGATCTGCACCAGAACAGGCTGCCTTATGAGGGCCCTAATAGAAATCAGGCAAGCCAGACTTGGATCAGAGTTTCTTGGTGAATGGTTCAATAATTGTAATTTTAGCAGATAATCTTGGAAGCCACTTAGTTGGCTTATCGAAATATTTGTGCAGATTTTGTCTTTAGACCAAAGAGGACCTTATGAAAAAAGATATTGTACCAAAAAGCCTTAGAACAAGTGAAGACTACAACAATGCTGTGAAGTATCTTTCATCAACTCCTAATATTAAAAATGTTCGCGGTATAAAATTAGAATCTCCTTTTAATGGACTATTATTTTACAAATTGTGCAATTTTGGACTACCTTCATGCCTCGCGCATGATTTGTTTGAAGGAATATTGAAAAAAGACTTATGGGATATTGGGATCCAATGAAGATGAAAATACAGTCGAAGAAGTCTTCACACAAAAAAAGAAATTTTGATATGATTTAGTAAACAAGCAACTTTTACCAAAGATGAATACAAAAAAAATAGACTCAATAATGGATGATTGTTATATCCAATAAAGAAAATTTTTCAACAACTTGATAGAGATACCAAGTTTTTCAGCTATAAAGGAAAATCGGCCATTAATTTTGAGAAAAGGTTTTGTTTTTAAGCACTTTGAGAATCTAACAGACAAAAAAATATCTAATGACATCTCAACTTTTGCTGAAAAAGTACAAAAAATTATTAATTTTGCGGAAACAAAAACGCCAAGATTATTTAATAAAATAAACAAGACAAGGTGGAAGGACATTCTTATCGCTCTCCAATTTTTGTGTCATTATTTTCAAGAAGATATGGACTTTTTATGCAGTACTTATGATGTAAGATTAAAAACATTTTTATTCCGTATAAATGAAAATAATTGTAATGTTCTTTATTTATTTTTTAATTTTCAGATTGGTGCTCAGTTTTCAGATATTAAAGTCTTAAGAAATTTTCCTTGGTGTGCCATTTTCGTTAATTTCTTTCATCATAATTAATCAAACTTTATTAACTTACTTAGTTTTTTTTTTAAACACATTTAGAAACAATGAGCAAAGTGCTATTTATGTTTTAATTGAAATAGAAGTTGCAAATTCGACATAAAAGGATATTCTAGAAGGATTGCTGCAATAATTCTGTTTCTATTTTATTTTAAACAAGATATACCCTCAGGAAACATCGCAAACTTTGGACTTCATCCAAAGTTATTTTTTTGAAATCCACACGGATATAACCAGAGGAAAGAAAAAAAAATCCAACGCTATGGCAAAAGTGTTGCGTCAAATAATTGCGATCACACAAGTTTTAAAGAGTTTTTCTAGGATCATCTATATATTAATTATACAAAGAAAGCTCCCGGTTCCGTATTTCAGCCACTTTGAAATTTTATAATGGCTTCACTGATCATCAGTCGGGGGTTGTGTTCATTACTTTGGGGTTGCGTTCCTGGGTAACTTTCGTGTTAAGTTCGTTGTTTGCCACTGATAAGTATGCAATACATGGATTTATTGGAATTTTTTACATTTCATTATTCTGCATTGTAAAATATTTTGCAAGTGTCTTTTTATTGCTTCCTTGCATGGGAGGATAAGGCCTACAGGGGGCATCTCTGAAAAAAACGCGCTTTGAAATTTAAGGTGCAAATTGAGGGAACATATAAAAACGTTATGTCACTCATATACCTACCTTCAATTTGTGCAATTGCACGGCGGTCTCCTAGTAATTTATAAATGACCATTGAAAATTATACATTTAAATGGTAAAAAACATAAACTTTTGACGTTTTCATGGCAAATAAACAACGGCAAGTTTCACCTGAGTAAACTTAATAATTTTTAAAACGGTTAACAGACTTTAATACAAATAATGCATACCCCTATTAAATAAAAAGATGACCCGATGGAATAAAAAATTGGATTTTTCTTGAGTTATCAGATTGCTCGCCGATGTCTATTTAGCAATAAAAATTAATTCGCTGGGTAATCACAGTAATAAGCAATCTATTGGCTTTCGAAACGTTTTGAATTTTATACCTTTTTCGCTACCGTATGTGTAATTTTACGAACAGTATTTGAAACCCGTATGTGCTCAACGCCCCATTTTTAAAATGATAAATAAATCGGTTTTTATTATAGTCAAAAACTATCACATTGTTTTTTAAATATATTATATCATTCATCTAGATATCTAGCAATACTAATTAGATAAAAAAATAATATTTTGCGCCTATTTTTGTGTAAATTTTGAGAGTAGTTTGTGAGAAGTTGTAGTTTCAAGATGTCGAGGAATCAACGGTAAGTTTTTTAGTTTATTTACCTCTAATTATACATTAAATCGTGTTTATGGTATTGCTTAATCGATTTTCAACAGAATATATAATGCAAATCAAATATATTTCTCGAGACATAAGTTTTATGCCATTTTTTTCTCCCGCTCCATTATCGGGATGCTGAGCGCGGGGCTGTACTTATATTTACACCTTACATTTTTTAAATTATCATTTGATTTGTCTACTATTCTCACGAATATACTTATTTCGATGCATATTTTTTAATTATTTTTGTAATTTACAACAGCCGGTGTTCGTTTCAGTTTGACTTTGGCCGAAATAGTGGATATTTTAGAGGCTGAAGATGATATTATTGAGGGTACTATCTACACATGCCCACCTAGTAACCATTCTTTGAGCGATGCTGACAGTGATGCTGAAGAAACGCATGTGTACGAAAGTCAGGAGAAGTGTTACGGTCGGAAATTATAGGACACGAAAATTCAACTGACGATAATCACCTACCTCTGTCGGAAATTTCATCAAGTTAGAAAATTTGCAATAAAATAACAAGAAATAAGACTGAAAGAGATTGGAAAAGCATAGATTTACCAGAATACCAAAGAAAAGATTGGAGTCGTCCTAAATTTTTGATTGACGATAAATCGCCTGTGGAATGGTTCGAATTATTTTATGACGATGAAATTAAAGATTTTTTTGTTGAGAACTCAAAAAGATACGCA
>QYTT01076790.1:0-20118 GCA_006980735.1 Dasypogon diadema | reverse complement strand
GTTGACAATTTGTATTTGTAATCGCTATGCTTTCCACGATTACGATTAATAATCGCAGTCTTCAAATATGATTGACGAATTGTATTCGTAATCGTTACATGCGCTTTCAACGAATGCGATTAATAATCTTTTCCGATACGAATACATCCCACGAATACTTTTATAATCGTAGTTGTATTCGCGAATATTATTTTAATCGATTAATGCCCAAAACTGGCCTAAACTCCATGTTTTGGGATGTAAAATATTGGGTTCTTCCTTCTTACTCATGCTACTCCTTTTCAATCCCGATTTGAATGTGGTCGAACATTTGCAACCTTTTGAAAACACTAGTTGAGAGCATGCCTTAAAGACGTAGTCAAGAAGAATGGGAATTCGACGAAGTATTAAATAGAGATTTTAAAATGAACATATAAGGAAAGGACTCTTTAAATATGTACGACTTTGAGTGTGAGTTACACTACTAAAAAGATCGCACAAAGTGATTTGTTAAGCTTACCAACTTTAAAACTAAATTCATGTCAACTACGGCATTCAGTTATAATTAATCATATCTAAGATATAAAATATTTTCTTAGAAGGGTTGCTTTGTAAAAAGTTTTATTTTGCCATAAAATGAGCACTAGTCGCTACAGTGATTCGATTTCTCAACATTTGACTTGAATGCAAAATTTACAAATTTTTTTACAAATATTCACCAAATATTAAAATTATAAAAAAAAAACATTTGTTTTAATTCTTTAAGTTTACTGGTAAATATTTAAATATGATCATTTAATTTCCAAGTGAATAATATAAACGTCCTATTTTAAAAAATTTACGGCTAATTTCGAACATTTTCAAAAACAGTTAATTATTATTATCTATCATTATTATTATATATTTTTGGGTTTCTACTCTAGAAGGTACAAGGTAACAAAAATTTGAGAGGATAAAATTCTATTTTTAGGCGAAGTACATCTTCCTAGGCCTCAGGGATTCACGGATGAATTACACTATGTACATAGCATTTTCTAGTTCCAGTCCATACCGGCGTTTTTTATTATCGGAAGACAAAAATCAATAAAATTACATACCATATATAATTCCACATCCATTGAAAGGGCAGCAGCCAATGCCTCTCATTTATTTACTAGAATTTTCTACATACCACTAAACCCAGGCGTTCGCCAAGAGAATTTTCCAGTAAATTCACGACACGAAACGAAACTGATATCTTTTTCTAAGTAAGAGAACAAACACCATCGTCAATCGTCATTCGCCACTGGGAGAATATTTCGTACTCATTCTATACAGGGAGGGGAAGAGAAAGTGTAACTGTAAACGTATCTTATATTTCAGAAGCGCATCAGCAAGAGAAAATTGTTTACCCAGAATATTCTGGAATTTTCAAGTTGCAACTCTCTTAAGCGATTGTGGAGTGCATCGAAACGACGAAGAGTATAAAAGCGACAGAGAACTCCTCAGAGCGTCAGTGTTAATTGAATCCGAACGAAAAAAGACGATTTCTTCAAAAGCTCAAATCGAGTTCGAGAGATTCGTTCAAAGCGTTCTGTCTGTTTACAAGCTAAGCTATTTGAAGTGGAATTCTGTTACGAGAAGAAAAGAGAGGAATTATGTCAGTGCTACCATTATTACTGGATTTGGCAGACGAGCTAACCAACTTCGGATACAGAACTTTCGAAGATGACTTCGGATACGGACTTTATCCGCAGGATATACGTCGAGTACAGAGATGTCCTCGTCTTTATTTGGCTCATCCTCGTCATAGGCATTACCCGTATGCGTTGTCCAGGAAGAAGTCAGCTGGCAAAATAAAACAAAAGGAGGATTATTCAGTGGGCAAAGATGGTTTTCAAGTGTGCATGGATGTGGCGCAATTCAGGCCAAACGAGCTCACAGTAAAAATCGTTGATAACACAGTTGTCGTTGAAGGGAAACACGAGGAAAGGGAGGACGAGGAAGGATTTATCTCAAGGCATTTCGTTAGAAAGTACTCATTGCCCAAAGGATATGATTCGAAGGAAGTGGTATCAACACTATCTTCTGATGGTATTCTCACAGTTAAAGCCCCTCCACCGCCACCCAGGAATTTGAAAGGCAAAGAACGTGTAATTCAAATTCAAGAAACGGGACCAGCACATCTCTCAGTGAAGGACAATCCCAAGGAAGGAGAGGAAAACGGCGATGCAAGGAATGGAGAGAAAATGGAAGACTGAAATCTTCACAATAATAAGTCATTAGTTTAGGTTTAGGGTTTTGTACAGATAACCCAATTTTGAAATAAAATCTTGAAAACACAATTTTCCATATTTTCTTGGAACTTCAGTTCTGCATTTCGACGCAGAGTGAAAACTACGTGCCCTCCAAAATGTGTTCCTGTAAATTCAATCAATTCAATCAACTTTCGATTCAAATTTTAGTGAGTGCATCTAAAATTCTTCAAACATTATTTACTAAATCGAAGATGGGTTTAAGTTGTCATCGATAAAAGTTCACTTTTGGATTGGAGGAAATTTGAATTCGTAAATTGCTTGATTATCGGCAATCATTAAACACAATAGGCCCATTTATTTCGTCTTCACTAATTTTTGCAGTTTCATTCATTGCATTGGTATTGCAATGAATTTGCTGTGAAAATGATTGGAAATTTCTGATCTTATTCAACAAAAGCTGTTAAGTTGACTATATGACCGCTAGAAAATTAATGAAATGAATATGACATTGTGGTTTTTAAGGTGTAGGCAAAGTTAAGTGAAAATCTTATGACACAACATTGTCTTGGCTGCGGAAGGAAAAGAATTACTACGGAGTTGAACAAAGGTGTCGGTGTATGTTTTGCTTAAACACTTGTAACTTTAGGATATAGAACAAGGGCGTATCCAGCTCAAAACGGAAGGGGAGGCAGTTTTTGAAATTTAACCTCTTTCATGGAGGAGGAGGGTCCATCGTGCCATACTATAATAAACAATAACAAAAGGAAAAACACTATTTATTTAAAAAAGTTGATTTTTGAATAATAGTTTGCGAGGATTAGTTGCAAATTTTCCTACTACTGTTTCCACTAATTGCTCCTTATTTGCGGAAACCCATTGACGGTGAATGCTTAGCATCCATTTAACCTACTTTCACCAAGCATACTATTGGCCACTTAGCCATGTTTTAATTTGGCGAAGCGAACTGAATGAACACTCTATAGTGCTTGTTGTGCAAGGCTGTGAGAGTAATATCAGCAGCGCCTTTCTAATGGCCGGGAAAAAACATTCGCTCCTTTTTAAAACTTCAATGATGTCTGGCGCTTCCTGTACCCTAATCCACATTTTGAATCACCCTTCCCCTACCTAAGCTTGGTATGAATGCTGCAAATCGAACGAAATTTTAGGAAAGGTTTGGGTTTGATGTGTTTGAACGAAAACATTTTAAATTTTTATTAGAAAAGGTCGAAATATACATCGTTAGTTTGCTACGGCTTCAGGGTTTTCAATGATACCTTTCTTTCTTTCCTAGGCCTCATACTTTTGACGCCAAGACGAGTTGAATGATGTAACTTTTCAAATTCCTATAAGAAACAATAGAACTGCGATTCGCACTTCACACAATCGCAAAGTAGAATGTCACGGCCTAATACATAAAGAAGGCAATACGCCAGGGCCAGCTAACTATACATGTACAGGTTGTATTGAATTTCTTATGACTTCTCATAGATAGTGCGTAACAGTAAGAATTGCGAGTTGCATAAGCTAATCTTATGAGAAATTTTAAAGTTGCGGTTCTTATGACTACTCACAGATGACTCGAGTGTCTCTATTTCGTAATCAGTTTCTTTTAAAGTGTTGAAATACCAACAATCAACCTGTTAATAAATTTTTCTGTTTTATTTTTTCCACTTTGGAAAAGGGATATGCCCATAGTATAGAACATGGGTCGGCAAACTACGACCCGCGGGCCAAATCCGGCCTGCGGTCTGCTAATATTAGGTCTGTTTAATGAGACACTGCCCCAGATTAACCGAGAGAACTTCGTTCAATCTCAGGAAAACTGTCAAAGCCGCCCAAGCTCATCTGGACAACTTGGGCTGTCACTTCCACGAATGACACTTCTCCTGAGTTTGCCTTAAGTCTAGAGCTTGGGCAAGAAAAGTTGACCGAGACTGACCGAGACTAAATCTGGCAGCCACACAAAGACTAAATCTGGCACAACACATTCCTGGGAAACTTCGGTCGACTTCGAAGCGTTATTGAACACAGAAGGTTGACCGAGGTCTTCAGGAAAAATCCGGTTAGCCTCATTAAACAGATCTATTGTTGGCTTTTTATTATTTTACTCTTTATATATGTATATACAGTTACTCACAAGCGTTTTCGGCCACATCTATAAATTTCATACGTTTAATAATTTTTCAAAAAAGTTTCATTACCTGGACTTTTTTAGCAACCTTTAAAAAGGGCTAGAGATTTTGACACTATTAAGAAGTAAATCTTGAAGATGTCGGATGTTAGAGAAACCACTTTAGCGGAGGGAAAATATGTGATATTTTTAGGTGGTTATTCACAAAGAAAAATTTCAAAAGAAACTTCTATACAGTGTACTACACTGCAACATATTATAAAAAAATAAGAAAATTTGATAGCAAATAAGACGCGTACATCTCGACCAAAAATTTTAACTGAACGCGATGAAGCTAAAATTATAAGACTAATTAAAAAGATCCTAGAATAAATGTTAGAGAAATATGTGCATATTTAAGGGAATGTACACAAAAGACATTTAGTGTGTAAACCACGCGTCGCACAATTAGAGAAAACGGGTTCCGTAGTAGAATTTTGAGGAAAAACCGTGGATAAGTGACATATGCAGGGTGTTCCGTATCATGCTAGTACCAAGTATACCACGTTATTGCTCGTGATGAACTGATTAAAAAATTGTATGAGCATTTTGCCAGGTGGAGCCTCGTACTGCAACACTTCCCAACATTGTGCTAGATCCACAAAACTCTATTGAATTTGTCAGATAGGGAAAGCCTTTTAGTACATCTTATGGACACTGAATTTTTATGGAAATCAGTTGGACAGCACCACTGCCGTACTACGTCAAAAGGGCGTAAGCCAGAAAATTTTGAAATTGAGCTTTTATTTCAGTGAATAGCTTTTGATATGGGGCTTCGTAAGCAAACAAGTTGTATTTTTATTAGAAAGTAGCTTGCCCACACCCGGCGTTGCCCGGAATACCCGTTATTTTAGTTTATAGTAGATCCTTTATAGGGGTGACAACCGAATACACCAACATCCGACATAATCTTCCCGTCCCTCTTCTTCCTATCCTCCCATCCTCCATCTTTTCATCCTTTTATTTTCCCGTATTCCTATCCCGCATATTCCCATCGTTCCATCATTCCGTTCTCCCATCTTCCAATCATCACATTCTCCCCATTTTCCATCGGCACCATCCCCTACTTCCTCATTTTCCCCCCATTTAATAATATCTGTAGAAGCGAAAACCTACAAACTTGAAATTTGGCACGTATGTTCCTTATAGGACGTAGGCATCTGTTAAGAAAGGATTTTTTGAAATTCAACCATCCTAAATATCAACCGGTTTTAACCAAACTCAGTATTTACAATCCTTCTGTGACCCAGTCACCCCCGCCTTTAAATTTACTCTTTATATATAATTTGGTAGTCCGGAAAAGGACTGATTTTTTTAATTTTTCCATTTATTTTATTAACACCACCGCATAATATGTTTTGCTTTGTACAAAAAATTAATAAAACTGAACAAATTAGAAATTTATTTTGGGATCCTTTTGCCATATTTTCTGATCACATCATAACTATAATAACGATTTCCATTTTCTGGAATTTTTAACCACTCATACAGTTTCAAAATTTGTGTACGATCAGTACACTTGAAAGGATTCCACCTTATTAAAGCAAAATAGCTTCAGAAGGATCTCTTCGAAACCTTTTTAAATGATGTTAAAAGACTTTATCCAGGAAGAATTGAATAAGTTAAAAAAAAGCAAATCAGTCAGTCTTTTCAGGACTACTAAATTATATATAAAGAATAAATTTAAAGTGTGTGTGTGTGTTAAAGATATAAGGATATTTGGTAATATTTCGTTTGTACCTCGTGCAGATAAGTATTAGTTATCCTTACATTAAGTCTAGTAATTATTTTTCAGTACACCAGTATAAGACACATTTGAAATTTATTTATGTCCTTATGAAAGAATGTCACCAAAAATAAATCATGTGGCCCTATAGAAGATTTCGTTACCTACATATGGGCCAAATTTGGAACTTCTGTTATTTACCGTTATGGAAATATTTGAATTTAACGGAAAAATCAGAAAAATGTCCTTTTTAATCCTGTAAAAGGACATATCTTGAAATTAATGTGAGCATCCCCTGGAGGATCTTAGAACACATGTTTCTACCAAGTTATACCCCTTACCCCTCTCCGTTGGGGTGATATTCACAAAAAATCGACTTTTTGTTCGAATTTCAAACGTACCTTTTGAACTTCAAATGACCTTGTAGCCTAAAATGACTTATACCGTTAGATTTGTGACGTCATAAAGTACCGTTATAAAATGTTTGAAGACAATCGGACGCGCCACCTAAACGGAACTACTTCCAAGCCATATATGGTATATTGTAGTGTCTTCCGGCAGTTTGTGGGATTATGTTCTCCAATTCTGTTGTGTACTCATCAATTTTATTTGATTAAATTTGTATTTGCCAAAGGTTCTCGCTATTCTGTTTAAATCCTGACTTGTGGCACTTTCTTGCCGGTGTGTGACATGTAAATGATGAATGAATAAAAACAGATCCAGTAATCGTGAACCGGAAGTGTTAAAAATGCACTTTATTAGTCATTTGAAAGCAGATTAAGTCCTCTATCAAATGATTTGCTGCTTAATAATATAACATAGACCTGGAAGTGGCAATTGAGGGATTTTGATCAAACCAAAGTTATTTTGTCCTTTACTACAAATTTCACAAATAAAGACAGGAATATTGCCAGGGGCGGGTTCATGTAGCTCGAAAACTATGCTCGATCGAACATGAACCGGCCCCAGATTGTGCCTGTAACTATCCCATATACTGCAGAACTAACAAAATCTCAGCATTACTAGGAATAAAAAGAAAGATGTTGCGCAGCAGACGAATAATTTTTTCTGTATAAATCTGATTACCTCTGAAGTATACTTTATCTACGGCAATTAAAAGTGCATCTCAAAAATCTTGATCAACGAAAATCAGCAAAACCATTTCTTCTGAATTAAAATTTTTGGCAACGCCTTTTTTACAAATATGTATATAGCTGTGAGAAATTCAGAGCTAGTTGGAACAAGTTATGTACTGCCAGCAAAACTCATCGCAAAGAAATTCTCGAACACTGTCATTGAGTTAGACTATTCAGGTATTGGTTACCCTACTCCATACCTGAGACAGTACTGTCAACTTTTTCTGTAATCACAAAGAACTGGGACGAAATTTTCTTAGAAACCATTTATTGAATACACACGCTTGATATAAACTGAAATACTTTCTTCTGGAGAAACACTCAAAAATCAGTCTTCCCGAATACTAAAAAGGAATTGTTCAGCAGAAATTCTAGTCTTCCATTTTCTCGTTCTTTTCACCATTCTCCACAGCTTCTTTCGGATTACTCTTCACAGACAAATGGGCTGGACCAGTTTGTTGAATTTGGACAATTCGTTCATTGCTTTGTTCACTTTTAGTCGGCGGAGGCGCCTTTACAGTTAGAATACCATCTGATGAGAGAGTTGATACGACATCCTTTGGATCATATCCCTTGGGTAGTGTATACTTTCTTACGAAATGCCTTGTGATGAGACCGTGCTCATCTTCACGCTCCTCATGTTTCCCTTCAACCACCACTGAATTGTCCACTGTTTTCACAGTTAACTCATTTGGCTTAAATTGCTGCACATCCATGCACACCTGAAAACCATCCTTCCCAACAGAATAGTCATCGGTTGCTTTTCCCTTTACTGCACCTCCAGATTTTCTTGCTGCTACTAGGTACGGTGCGATGCGCTTACGTGGATGCGCAAAGATGTGCAAACGAGATGGCCGCCGAAGACGTGAAACGATTTCATGAGGGTGAACACCAAAACCGAAATCGTCGCCAAACAAACCGTGTTCAAGGTCTGCAAATTCATCGGCAAAATCCATAAATAACGGTACTAAAGTCATCTTGACGACAATGGACGTGACAAACAAAAAAAACTCCCAGACAAATTCGTTACAAAATACAAGTCACACAACAACTTAACACTTTCTGGCCGTGAAATACTCTTAACCAGCCTTTTATACCACCCCACCAAAAAAACAAAAAGCCGGCCGGCAGAGTACTTCTCTTCTCAAATAATTTCAAAGCAATTTTTTTAATAAAATTTTCTGCTTAATTTCTGTGTAAAAGAGGAATAGGTACTAGAAAGGACGCAATATTTAGCGATCGTAACACTGAAATAACAAGAATAACGAAAATTAGTCAAAAATATTTAGATTACATTGCGGCAATATTTTGGAATGCGTTTTTTTGTGCTTAACTCAGTGCAAGAGAGAAAAGTACAGTTGCAGAAGAGGAAGAGTTTAAGGGGAAACTGGCCTGCAAAGTTGCATTGTGGAGTAAGTGAGTGCAGGAGATTCTCAGTTACCGCGTAAAGAGAAAGCAATTCTTGTAAAAAGTGACACAAGCACACAACACTGCAGAAACTGTAAAGATGGAATTACAGTGAAAGCATTGCATGCGGCCAAATGCGGCGCATGGTTTTGAGAACCAAAGCATTGTAGGCATCGCGAATTGTGCTGTTACAATGAATGTGACGCATCGACTCTATATTTACGGCTCAAAATCCTATTTACTGTATAAGCACCAATGCTTCATAACTTGGGTAATGTACTTTTCCTCAAAACATTTCATTTTTAGTATTTGGTATTTAAATCGCTAAACTTATTTAGAATTTAACAAGGCAATCTGTCAGTTGCAGCTTCCGATGAGAAGCAAAAGTAGAACATAGACCAATCTGAGCATCGCATGCATTGTTCGCTTCACTCACTGTAGCAGGGGACAAGGCACGTATTCAATGAACATGTCAAACAGTCAAAGCGCCGCACTGGATGCGAAGCATGCGATGCGTTCACTGTAATTCCACCTTAACGTTTGGCAAATGGCAATTCTTAAATAAGACGAGGAATTAGGGAGAATGAGAAGTTTATCGTGAATCGTAATTCGAATAATTACAATTCCGAAATGCATTCTTACAAGTTTGCTACTATTTCGTTAAGAGATTTTCTTATTGGTGAAATTGATTTTGAGATGCTTTTTCTCTTTATCACAGTGCTTTTGACGACAAAGGTGAAGCTTTGATTTTCATGTAATTCATTTATGTTTTATGTATTGCTTACAAAAGAGAATGAAACTTGTCAGGATTCTCTTTAATTCATTTCTTCAATAAAAACCGCCTAGACTAGAAGCACAAACAAATAAACCAGATCTACAAAGCTAATACATTGCACTGGCTCATTTTTCCGTTCACGGCTAGCAGACAAATCTGAGCTCTAGCAGACAAATTCACTTAATTATCTACTTTGAGAGTGCATTTCAAAATCTCTTCGATAAGCTTCGAGTGAAACTTTACAATTTTGTGTGCTGGCTAATAACTGCGACATAATAATATGCTGAAATGGTAAATAGATATTCTTTTCTTTCTTTTAGATTTATATAAATAATATGTTATGTTACCAAGAAATTATTTGTACAAAACTGTTTTAATTTCGAAGTTATAATACTCAATTTTCTCTGTCTATGATAAATATTTACAAACCACGTATCATTATGGAGATATTATAAATAGCTTTATTCCATGAGATGTTCCAAGTTATAGATGACTAGCTTTTACCCGCGACTTCGTCTGCGTGGAATAGTTACTTTGGGCAGTCTTTTTTATTTTTAGAATACTAATGTTGCAAATAATACAAATACAAACTATGTTACTGCAAACTGCAGTGATTTACTGTAAATATCTTATTTTAACACATTTTTATAAAGTACGCTTTTTGTTTTTCCATCCTTCGAGCTCTGCTAGAACTACGCGCTAGATTATATATGCGTTTGCGAGGCATTTCAGAAGCATAAATAATACGTCGAAATAATAAAAGTAAGCAAAATACCTATCAAAAAACCGGAAGAACTTCATATTAACACGTTCACGCCGGCGTGTACCACCGGTGGTACACGCGAGAACTTTAAGAGAAAATTACATGATAAACCAAATACAACATGAGAAAGCTCTCTTACTATTAAAGCGCCGGCGTGAACGTGTTAAACAAAACTACTGTATTTTACCGAAGAACATTGACGAAAACAAGAAATCCTGTAAACAAATCGAAATCGTTGCAGTGCAAAATTTTAATATTCACATACATGCGGCACACCCGTCTGCCCTCACGTATCTGCCCGTGCGGGTAGCCACACTTAGGGATGCTTCCCTCATTACGCTGCGCCGCACCACCGCCGAGCCACAGCCGCCGCGTACATTGTGTACGGCGCATGGCGAGTCCCGCGCTCGCGATGAGTATATGTTTAGACGGCAAATGTTTAAGTATTCCGTTTTTCGACACATGTTTCGGGTGCATTTTCTTATCATGTAGATACATCTCTCCGATAAATATAGTAAGCATGGATGGATTTTCTTGGACTTCCATACGAACTTTCATCCCCTATTTTCACCCCCATGTAAGTCGAAATTTCAAAAACGCTTGAAAAGAGTTTATTTGTTTCTTATCACCCGTCTAAATACAAAGTTTCACGGTTTTATCTTCAATAATGACGGACTCCCATACAAACTTTCGTCCCCTATTTCACCCCCTTCGCGACAAAAGGTAGCCTATGTCCTTCTCCAAGGTCTAATCTATCTCTGTACCAAATTTCATCAAAAACGGTTCAGCGGTTTAGGCGTGAAAGCGTAATAGACAGACAGAGTTACTTTCGCATTTATAATATTAGTATGGATATGGATTAGTATGGAAGTATGGACATAAACGAATAAAGCCATAGACACGACACTCAGTGAGAAAGAAATGAAGTACTTTTCGTAGCATCCCAATATTCCCGATATCGTCTCGTCTCCCAAGCTTTCACCTATCAAAGAACCGACACCACGGACGACAACCGAAATGTTATACGAAATATGAATAACTTAAAGCTATGTGCTAGGTGTTATATTTGTAGCGTTTAGCTACATTTTCTTTATATATTTATCACTGTTACTAATCTGATTTGAAATCGAAAAAATGTCTAAATAGTTTTTCAATTAAAACATGAACACTTTGAAAAATAAATTTCTATTCATCTCAGACACCCATCTACTTTGCATAAAAACTTTCAGGAAAATTGAGTATACACTGAAATGTGTCATAGATTAAAAAATAAAAGCTGAGAGTCAGAAAAAGTTTTAGAGTTCATTCTAATAGCTGCCGTAGTTCTGTTCGTTATCAAGAGTTTAATTTTAAACATAAATTTAATTAAAAATAATTAAAAGTGTTCTTTAACTCTTAATAACTTTGATTTGCAATAAATATAATAAACAGTGAATTTAATTAATTGCATTTTTCTCGGAAAATAAAGTAAAATTTCAAAATAATGGCTAGCTATAGTTCATACAAGGATTTCTAGCTATTATATATTTACACAGCACAACAAATGCAGTATGCCAGTTATACGTTTATTTCTGGGAAAACAAACACATATAAGGCAGCCTATAATATATTTATACGTAATGAATAAGTAGTTGACATAAGCAAGAGTTTAATCAGCCCTGTTCTTGTTCACAGGTGACAATTCGACGCTTGTAGCCTTTTCAGCTCTCTGCGTTTTAAAGGTCAGCTTACTTCATAAGAAGCTATGACTAGATTTTGAAACCGGGTTAAGAAAGAATCAAGATCCTTGGGGGTCTCTATATCAGTAAGATACGAACAACACAAGGTGACCTTGGGGACTCTGATCTCTTCCCGCCTCGCACGTCATTATTAGGTCCAAGACCTTTTATCGAATAGCGTTGGCGAAGATGGGGTCATTTGTTGACGTCGCTCCTTCCACATATCGTGTGATGGGCGTTGGAGTCACATCCAATTATGTAGTGTCTGTTTTTCTGTCTGCAATATTCCACTAGCCGCTTTATCTTATTCAGATAAGGTTTTTCTATATCTCCAGGAAAGCAAGGCCGAAACAACCTCTAGCCTACCACCTGGTGTTGGCACCTCCACCAGATCTGCGGCTACGTCCCGAATAATTAATTTTGAAAGAGAGAGGTAGTTAATTTTGGAATTAAGAAGTAGTGCTGCTTGGGGAACAGCTCATTCAGTTTAGAAATTCACTTACCTTTGGCTTCTATACCTTTAATTTGGCCTTTAAGAACTTAAGTCGAACTACAGCCGAATCTGTATACACCTGGAAGCTCCATCTGCTGGTGGTGACCTGAGTACGTTTTCTCGCCTCCTCCTTGAGGTAAGTTTTTTTTTTGGTTTGGAAGGTACTCCTCCAGACGTTATCGACTGGCTGAACTTGGTGGTTTCTGGCACCTTCGTTGCAGGTGCTACTAGAGACCATCGCTTTCACCCTTATTGCCTGGCTTCATGATGACAGAGAAGCCAATAAGACCGGCTTCCTGACCTGGACTATTTTTTTTTGACAGATAATCCTTCACCTTCAGTTGTATTTTGCTCTAAAGGAAGCCAACTGGGAATCTTTTCACTCTGACACTTAAGACCATTGTTTTGAGCACGAATTGTTTTGGTTGACCTACCGTAACTGCTGGTGAAGTATCCACCGAAAACTTTGGAATGAGGAATTATGTTACCCTCGGCCACCCTCAAATCAGCTTCCTCCAATTTACCCATTGATCGGCTTCAGCCACTCCACGTTTATTTTTATTATGTGAAATTGGAAAGGTAGTTACTATGTTCGACATATAATTTGGACGTCGCTATATTTGGATAGATCGACCTTTATTTTGGACAGGCCGACATTAAATAAAAAAATTAAAGATTATTTACAATTTGTTTTATTTTGTGCATAAAACAAAACATAAGTAAATCTACTTAAAACTACAAATTAACGAAATTATTTTAGGTAACTTAATGTAATTGCTAACGTAAACAGTTCAATTTCTCATTTGTAGTCTGGCTTTGTATGGTTTAGGTGACAGAGTGATTCCATCCAATCCTTCAATATCGGGCAGACTATCTCCATCTGGTAGTACTACTTCAAAACAGTGAACAAAGGCGGAGAAAAAAAGAAATAGGCTAGACTTAGCTAGTGTCTCTCCAATGCAACGACGCTTTCCTAAATATTCAAAAGATATATTAAATCCAATCAAAGCAAATTACTCGCAATTAACCTAAACCAAAGTTTATAAATGCTTCGTGTTGAATTAACTTTCCATTTTGGTCAAGAAAGCGTTCCGGCTGGAATTTGTGAGGATCCTTCCAATAGGAAGGGTCCATATTTAAGCTATACAACGATACCAGTGCAATAGTATCTTTTGGAATGGAGTATCCGCAAAAATGAGTTTTCTCTAATGTACGATGCGCGATGGCTAGAGGGGCCACACTTGAAAATCTTTGAATTTCACATAAAACGGCGTCTGTGTACGGCAGATTTGGGCGATCGGATAAACATGGAATTCTGGTTCTTCCAACCGCAGCCAAAATTTCGGATCGAACTTTGTCCAAAACACGTGGGTTGTGCAGCATATAAATAATTCCAAATCCCAAAGTATTGCTGGTTGTCTCTGAACCAGCTTGAAAGAAGTCGAGGCAGAGCGAGAGCAGCTGTTCGGGATTAAATGTTGATACGCGATCAGAATGTTTTTCTATCTCGATTAGAAAGGCTTCGATTAGAGAAAGGGGCTCATCTCCATGCATGTGCTCGCGGATTTCCGTTATTGTTTCCGATAGAAATTTCCATAGCGGTTCCAGATTGTTTAAAAGTGGTCTATAGCCGCTCTTGTTGGGACACAAATATCGAAAAAATGGAAATTGGTTCAAAATCCCCCCAGACATGTCGATCACTCTAAAACTGTCGTGGATCATCTTAAGAAGCTTAAGAAGTCGTTCGTCTTCGGCATGAAATCTATGACCGGCCAGTAGTGCCCACATCACATTTAATACGGGAATATCAAAAGCATGATGCATGTCGATAAGCTGCCCCGATTTTGCTTTTGCTTGGAAAAATTCAACCATTTCTTCAGCTTCCTTCTGTATCTGTCCGGCCATTCCGTATCGACTGTTTCCCAGTTGCTTTAGTGTTTTTAGTGAAAAACGTTTTTGGATTTCCCAATTCTTTCCATCAGTGAACACTATTCCAAGACGTTTGTTAAATGACCTTATCCTGAAAAAGAATCCATCTGGACGTCCAGTAAATTCCTCTCGTGAATAGAATTCCTTGATTGCATCCTTCCCAGATACAACTATTAATTTGTCTCTGCCAATGCGGAAACCTACAACAGGGCCGTAGTAAATCGCAAAATGCTGCCAAACTAAGTGATAAAACTGATAGATATCTAGAAGCTGTTGAATTAGTGGGATACACCCGATAACTGGAAGCCATTTTGGACCTATAAAGAATAAAAGAAAATTTTATAGCATACATACATATCTTTAAGCATTCTTCAAAATAAACAAAATATCTAAATGAGTGAACTTCTGTCAAGATTACTTAAGAAAAGGAATAAAGGAAACAATAGCGAAATAATTCAATAATGATTCTTGTATAACTTCTATCAATCGACACTATGGGTTCATTTTCCGATATCAATGTATCTTTACAGATAGATAAAGGCTTTTGATACGCCTATTTGTAGGTTTTGAATGAAGTATTGTTGAAGAAAAATATCCTGGAAACCTCAATGTCGTGTCGGATATAAGTTCTGCAAGTGATCCCTTAATAACTTGATGAGATTTCAGGTGATCTCTTAATATCTCTATAAAGTTGCGGAAGTCAGGCCTGCGGAGTTAGCGGTGTCTAATAACTATAAATTTATTAATGTGATGTGTGGCTAAGGAAACCTTGTTGGTTATAAGTATGTTTACTCCATAGCAAGACGTGCACTTCGACATAAATAAAAAAATTGTTTATTTGCCTAGAATTAAAATTTTTGTTATATTTTCTACCATTATTTGACTTTAATATTTTTCCTGTAATTATCGTTAGAAAAATAATTTTTTGATATAACTGGCCTGTTACTATTACTACTTTTTTTTGGTGGAGGGGGGGGGGGAATGCGTTACGCACCCTAGGGGGACTGGCCCCCTGTGTGCCGGACTCCCCACGATCCGGGTCTACTGGCTAAACATCCCCTCCCTATCTCCAGGACCAATATCCCGGAACCGTCGCTAGACATTACGTCCCCTTGTTTAAGCTCTCCGAGCCCCCCTAAACCGCTGCCAGACTCGGCGCTCCCCCGAGAGAGGCGCCAGTCCTCCACTCCTCCCGGGAGCACAAGGCCAGCGCCCCTCTCCCCGAAAGGGGCCTACCGTCCGCCGCAGAGAACGGACACCGCATCCCTCCCCCCTAGAGCCACCAAGCTAGGCTCCAGAGGAGAGCGATGTAGGTCCGCCGCGGCACCGTCGTTAGTAAATTCTTTTAAATGGCAGTAGGACATGGGATACCACAAATGAGAGAAACATTGCATGCTTTCTTTTCCTTTTCTGTGAGAATGTGTTTAGTGTTTAACAGTATCCAGAAATCTGTTTTTATGACTTTATTTAATTACCCTTCTCCTCTGATAAACAATGAAGAAAATGGTTATATTTTCATATTAGGCAAAATAAATATCGCTTGAAAAATTATTATTCTTGTATTTTTGTCGTTTTTTTACGACATGAACTATCATGAACTATCACAACGCAGTGAATATTTTTAAAAAGATGGTAGAATCCCATTTCTGTGAGGTAATCGTTTCCATAATTCCTTTGTTTGTATGTTAAACGTGGTCCACAATATGACCGCAATAGAATGTAATGAAAGCTCATCTAATTTTATCTACAAATAGATAAACCGTTGCCAATAAAATAAAAACAAAATGTTTTAAAGAATAATATATCGTAATATTCTATTTCCATTTATCTAGCAAGACTCTAAAGGTCGAAACAGAATGAGAGCTTTTGCTTCAGATTTATCGTTAACGTAGGCAAGAAAAATATTTGTCAATTTTCGCTGCCCAAGATTCATTGTTTGTTTTTTTGCAAAATTACAAGCTGACAAAACTTTTCTTGTTTACTTCGATCGTGATGCGACCCATACACGTTACGATCTGCAGTACAACTTGGTTTGACATCTTGTTGGATGTTTTACTACACAAGCTCAAGCAATTGATACAACGCGTTGTACAACTTCATATATTTTACATCTGTAGTTGACTGACAGACAGCAATAGCTTTGATTAAATATTTTGGACTGATATGTTAAACTGTTTAATTTTCTGAAATGAGTGGCGATATTGTTGCTTTATTTAATTGACAGCTGACAGCCATACACGATACAATCTGCAGTACAACCTTAAATTAAAACAATTTGATTTTCATCCGCCGTTAGACGAACTTGAAAACCAATTGGACAGCAGCCCTACATACGATACGATTACATGTCCAACTCGGCCAAGTTGTACTGCAGATCGTAACGTGTATGGGCCGCATAAGAAATGAAAACATCGAAGTAAACATCGGTAGGAATACATCGTTGTTCGATATCATCGATAAGGAAAACAATGATGCATAAAATATCGGAAATTGAACTGAAAACATCGATGTTCTTAAAACATCAACGCTGAGCCTCCCAACAGCTCAACCTCCCAACAACCGATGCTGGAAACGTCCCATATATGACGAGCCTTAGTGAAGTCAACGGAGGTCGTCGACTGACCAGAGAAAACATAAATTTCGGTAGCTAATGTAGGATTCTATAGTTACAATTGCATGGCACTTCGGTTAAAAGGGCAGCAAATATGAGGGCTCTTTATCACCAGTTAAGATTGCTCTACTAGGATACTGCTCAGTAGATTGATGAGATTATTCACAGGCTTTTGAATGTTATATTGAATAAGAGAAAAAGGAGGGGAAAATAATTAGGGTTCAGTTTGTAATCTGGGCTTTTACTACTGATAGTAAAAAAACATTTTTATGAGAACAGGAAAACAAGGATACCATTCCAGCATCTTACAATTTGCTCCATTTCTTAACACGTTGAGCGCGGCGTCAGTCCCCAGGGACTGACATTTAAAAGCTCTCTCAGAACAAATGGATTTCAACATGTAATTCTCTCACGAAAGCTTTTATGCTAATTGCCGCACTTAATGTGTTAAAAGAGTTTTGCTGGCAAAAAAGAACAAGGAAGAAGCTGGATACCTAGATGTATTTTACCTTCAAAACAGAAACAACTCGAATGATATTGCAATAATATGAAATCTTTGGCTTGCTTTTAATATAATTCCACTTGATATGAATCATCGAATTTTCACATTTGAAATATGCAAACAAACAAACATGAAGCATTCAATGACAATTTGCACATAAAAAGACTTCCGAACTGACGAAATAGAATCAATGAAATATGCTGTTTAATAACTTACTCACTAGAAATGGTTCACAAAAAAGCGGTTGAAAAGGTCACTACCCGATTTGGGAGAAAAAAAGCAAACCATAGAAACAGATTGGGCCAACGAACTTCACTGACCTACTTTCAGTTTCATTAGAACTAGTCTGGTTTCTGGATTTTCTCCTCAAGTCAATAACCCGAGCTCACTTTCGATAATGTCAATGAACATAAGCCATGGTAAGTAGTGAACGAAAAAATGCAAACAACATAAATATGGACAATTTTTGGGACTTACCTGGTGGAAATCCTTCAGGTTTGCGAGTGTCGCGCCAGATAAAAATTAAAACTAGAGTTAGCACAAAAATTACAAATAAAACCATATTACAACAACCAACAGTTTCAAGTTTTGTGAAGTACACTACTTGGCTTGAAATTTCTTATGTTAGGGTCTTAAATTGGTTTAGAACACTAAAAGCAACAGTTCCAGCTTTTAGGAAAGTTGGATTGGAAATGATGCTGTTTTAGAATTGCTTTCGTTATGAATCCAATTTTTAACTTCTAAGAGGCGTTTCAGCAAGAGTGGGAGACGCTGATCCAACATCTTCTAAGTTGTACATACATTTAACACACGTACTTACTTATATTTATATATTCAAATTTTCCCTTTAGAATCATAAATTTGTGGGGTCATTGGGTGGCCACAACTTTTTCAGCTTTTGAATATTTTTAGCTCATTCTTTCTATTCGATGACTGTATGCTAATGCAGGTACTTTATGTAATACATGGAAATAAAATTAGCTTACCTGGTAGATACTGTTAGTTATCTCGGAAGCTTGTGTATGCTTCAATTGTTGACCTTCCTCAAAGTCAAGCCACCGATATTTAGAATTTTCTCACAAAACAGCTTTCATTAGTAAACGAAACTAGCCGGTGAGGTTTGACAATCTGTTAATATCACATATAATATATTGAAAGTCAAGGATAGAGCGCTGATGTACACCGCGCTGAAATTAAAATCTATTTGAAAGTTGGCACGTAATTTCTAAGTTCAATTGCAAGTTTAAAGAAATTGAAAGGAGTTGAGTGCTGTGAGTGTTCAGTACAAAAACATGAGATCTTCTTGTACACTTTTCTCGATAACTACCGACTAGATCTACTTCAAATAAAATGTAGCATAAAGGAGGTTTCCTCAGCTTTGGATAAACCGGAACAATTACTTTAATTTTTTGTACTTATTTTGGCGTTTATATAAAAGTATTAACCTCTTGTTTTTTTGTATATAAATTTGTATTTTTTACTTGTTTTAACAAATACTAAAAAAATATTTCTATTAATTTTAAGGCTACTGAAGGAATACACAAACAATAAAATTTTTACCCTTTTAGGTTTGGTAGGAAAGAAAATATTTGTACCGAAATATATGAAAACATGATTTTGAAATAAATGTTTCTAAATTTTTAGTTGGTATTATTGGATTATTGGATTATAATCCTCTTTTTCGTTTTCTTAGCTGACCACTTTTCTTTTACTATCCTGAAATAACTTTCTTGCACGTTTTGTAAACTCTTCTTCAGCAATTTTTGTTTTGTACAGTTTTGCAAAGCAGAGATAGTATCTCTGTCATAAATAACAATAACAATAATTAATTTTAATAATAATTCATTTTTGAAGTGCCAAATTAAACAGTGGTTAAATAAAGTGCTAAAAACAATAACAATCATAAATGCAGAATAATCAACTGGAACACCAAAATTAAATAGTGTAAATTCAACTCATCTAACTACTTAACTTACCAAACGAAGCCAAAAAAAATAAAATTAATATTGCAAGATATAACAATATTACATTACGTGATTTTTAACGAGTGCTTTAAATTAGCCGATGGTACAGGCCGATTTAATGTTTAGAAGAAGATCATTCCATAAACGAGTGGTTTGTACGAAACAAACATGAGTTATTCGATTTAAGTAATTTATATAAGAACTAAATAAGTACTTAAGGAACAGCCAAGTACTTGCGATCGATAAAGCGAAATATTGTCAAACCTCCGTAGTCCAAAGACGAAGCGAACGTAATCATTAAAGCCTTCCTCCATTTCACGTGCCCCCACGCTATCTATGTAATTCGGTATAAACCGAGGTTCCAAAAGTGAAATGTGGCAAAATTAGTGACTGTACTAATTTCAATCCCTTATTTTATGGTAAAATTCACCATTGACAACATAAAATTATTCAAAAGTATTGATGAAATATCGGGTTCGGATAAAACAGATACATTAGGTCTGTTTCTTTACCTGCAGGAATTATAATTCCTGAGCAGGAAACGGCAGGAAGTCGTTTTCTTACTCAGTTTGACAGCTGAATTCTGCTGACGTCATCGCTTCCCCTCCTGCAGAAAAGTTCAGAATTTTGCAGTAGCTTTTGCTTTCCTGCTATTTCCTTACTGTCATATTTTATTGTCATAGCGCGGTAGTTGTTTGGTGTTTTAAA